>VSTD030004887.1:0-10051 GCA_008808055.3 Sporobolus alterniflorus
CCCACCTTTAACATTTCAGATTTAAAGTCATACTTGGGAGAAGAAGATGAGCTTGAGTCGAGGACGACTCCAATTCAAGAGGGGGAGGATGATGAGGACATCACTCCTTTAGATACAAACAACAATCCTCCACTGATTGTTCAAGGTCCAATCACTAAAGTCATAGTTATCTGAACCTTTCAGAAGATCGGGAATCCAAGTCTTATCACAGTTATTCCGGGTATCATCATATTCCCCTCAAAGTAGAAGGTCAAATCAAGACATTCTTCATCACTCCGTTTGGCTCATTTAGTTATACAATTATGCCCTTTGTACTCAAGAGCGCAGGTGCAACTTACCAGCGGGGTATACAACGGTGTCTGCATTCACAGCTTGGGTGCAACACTGAGATGTACATTGATGATGTGGTCATAAAGATTCAGGAAGATGGAGGACTCATCTCTGACCTAGTAGAGACCTTCGACAACCTGAGAAAATTCAAAATGAAGCTGAACCTTGAGAAGTGTACATTTGGTGTACCCTCAGGAAAATTACTCGGGTATATAGTCTCTCATCGTGGTATTGACCCTAACTCAGAGAAGGTGTCAGCTATCACCAAAATGAAGTCACCCGAGAGCTTCCATGATGTGTAGAAGTTGACGGGATGAATGACCACCTTGAGCAGGTTCATCTCACGACTCGGCGTCAGGGGACTCCCTTTCTTTATGCTTCTCAAGAAACATGACAAGTTCCAGCGGTCTCAGGAGGCACAAGAGGCCTTCTAAAACTTGAAGAAATATCTGACTACCCCACCCACCCTGGTAGTCTTGGAACCCCATGACAACTTATAGCTCTACATATCTGCTATAAGCAATGTGGTTAGTACAGCTATCGTCGTCGAACAGGGGGAGTTGGACACTAACCACAAGGTCCAATATCTAGTCTACTTCATTAGCGAAGTGCTAAGCGACTCCAAAACTCGGTATTTTCACATCATGAAGCTCGCCTACAAATTATTGATCACGTCTCACAAGCTATCCCACTATTTTCAGGTGCATCAGATTGAGGTTCAGACATCATCGACTCTGGGCGAAATACTGAATAACAAGGAAGCAACCGAGAAAAATGCTAAATGGGCCATTGAGTTGTCCATGTACAACATCATCTACAAGCCAAGGACAAAAATCAAGGCTCAAGCTTTAAGTGACTTCGTGGCCAAGTGAACAGAAACTCGAACACCTCCCATGGAAAGAGAGCTGGAATATTGGACTATCAACTTCGATGGGTCCTTACAACTTCAAGGTGCAGGAGCAGGAATTCTGGTAACATCTCTTAAGGGAGAGAGTTTCAAGTATGTCTTGCAAATCCATTTTCCAGCATCTAACAATACAGCCGAGTACAAAGCATTGCTTCATGGTATAAGGATCGCCACGGCACTCGGCATCTGCCGACTAAAGGTTCTTGGAGACTCACCGCTCATTGTCAATCAGTCCAACAAAGAGTAGTCATGTCTGGACGACAAAATGCTACTGTATTGAAAGGAGCTCCGCAAGTTAGAAAACAATTTCGACGGTCTCGGGTACTTGCATATTTTGTGAGGTAAAAATGAGGTTGCGGATGAGTTAGCCATGCTCGGTTCCAATCGGGCTATGGTTCCCATAAGTCTTTCTGCAGGAACTCCATGAGTCAAGCATTTCAAAAGCCTTAGCCAAGGCTACCAAGGTGGCCGAGTCATCCCAGGAGACTCTCCCACCTGACGCGAGTTTATCCAAGTCGCCTGAAGTCATGGAAATTCACTTAGATTGGCATACCCCGTTCATGATATATCTCTAGACAGTGGGCTTGCCAGAAGACAAGGTCGAATGCGAATGATTGCATCAGCGGGCAGGACAATACACCATAGTTAGCGACGAGCTTTTTTGGCGAAGCGCTAACGGGACTCTGACGAAATGCATCACCCTAGATGAAGGATGCACCATTTTGCAAGACATTCATGTAGGGATTTGCAGCAGTCACACAGGTGCAAGATCGCTCATGGGTAAGACATATAGGTAGGGTTTCTTTTGGCCCACTGTTGTGTCTGACACCGACTCTCTAGTCTGCCGGTGTGAAGGTTGTCAGTTTTTCACTTATCAAAAACATGTGTCTCTCATCAACTGTAGACCATACCTATTACCTGGCCTTTCTCCACATGGGGACTGGATTTGGTAGGTCCATTTAAGAAAGCTAAAGGTGGATTCACACATATCTTTGTTGCAGTGGATAAATTCACGAAGTGGATTGAGGTAAAGCCTCTCGCTTCAATCACAGCAGCAAAGACGGTGGAATTCATCAAGGAAATCATGTACAAGTTTGGCATGCCCAATAACATTATCACTAATAATGGGACTCAATTCACTGTGAGGGAGTTCAAAGACTTTTGAGTAGACTCTGGGCATTAAAATCAACTATGGCTCAGTGTCACACCCGCAGAGTAATGGTCAAGTGGAATGCTCAAACGACATGATCCTTTAGGGACTGAAGCCCAGAATCTTTGATAGGCTCAAGCCTTATGTCGGAAAATGGGTTAAAGAATTGCCATCAGTATTGTGGGCCCTTTGTACCACCCTGAGTCATGCTACGGGCTACACACCGTTTTCCCTGATTTACAGATCTGAGGCAATGTTACCTACAGAAGTGGAGAACAAATCCTTCCACGTGCAACATTTCAATGAAGAGCAGTTAGATGACTCCCGAGTCAACGATTTAACCAGGTTGAAGGAGTTATGTGAGGCCACGGTCATTGAGTCAGCAAAACACCTACAGGCCATGAGGTGATATCACACGCAAAATGTCTATTCACGCAGTTTTTTAGGTAGGAGATTTCATACTGTGAAAGATCCAGACGACTAAAGACTAGCACAAGCTTTCTCCAACATGGGAGGGTCCTTATAAAGTAGTCAAAGTGACTCGACCCGACTCATATACACTACAACGAGAAGATGACTCTGAAGTTTCAGATTCCTGGAACGATGATCAGTTAAGACCTTTTTATATGTAGGTAAAGTTTATTGTATATTTTTGTTTATTGCCTACTGCATTGGCTCATGAGGCCAATACTTCAGTCAAGGGGGCTGCATTGTGTACTTATATATGTTTCATATAATGAAATATTGCCTCCTTTGCATTTATTTTATTTTTCTACAAACAATATCTTTACCTCAGCTGTGACAGACTTCACATGGCCGAGTAGATGACTACAACATCTTACAGCCCGGGCACATAGTTGGAAGTAGACTGGGAGGGATGCATAACTCGATCAGTGTTCAAAACCTTAGTTCTCATGGCTTCACATACTCAAGTAATCAGGCCATGAGCTGCGCGACCAAAGAGCACTTAGCCTGACATAATCTAAGACAAACCCGAGTATTCAGAGGGACTCAGTACCTATACAACTCAGGTGAATCAAGATCTTCGAATGTCTGGTCAGGCGCGTTTAGGCCCTATGCCACACAGCCATGACACTAAAAACTGATCACGTCTGGGAAAAACACTTAGCTCGACAAAACTGAGCAAGGTCTCGATCCGAGTCGTCAAAGGCCTCAAATGCTCTATGAACACGGCACATATGTCCCACAGTCTTGAGCACTAGGCTAGGAACCACTTGGTGAAAAATCTAGACCGCCTGAGTAGGCTGGTAAATGCAACTCTCATTCACGATGGCTTCGAATGCTCGAGTCCATGAGAATATGTAGGCACTAAGTCTGGGCTAGTATGAGGTGTAAGGTGTAAAATGTTGATCCAACATGACTCTGAATCATGGTAAGATGAGTCACAAACTCACATAGGAAAGTGATCAGTCGGACGATATCCATTTCCGGTTCTAATAACAAGGTCGTTCGGAGTAAATAATTCAAAGGGATAATTCATGGTAAGACGGGTCAAGAACTTGCGCAAATAATTTCTTTTCATAATAGTATAGCTACATGGAGGAAAAGCCAAAAGTTACTTAATATAATTACATCATAATCTATTCTAGGGACATATCTACTCCAAGCATATCCATGATGTGTCCCGCCGTCACAGCAGAGTCCTCGACAAGCTTTAAAGCTTTTTTGTCACTACAGGTTGCTGCGAAGCCTTCACCCACCGCGTCCAAGTCGACCTGGGGGTATAAGGACTTCAAAATGCCAAGAGTTAGACTTGCCGATTGCTTTATGTTGGCAAGAATAATCTCTTGAGACCTGGTCGGCAAGCTGTCCAGCAACTAAGGAGCCCTTGTCCCTGAAGAGGGCTCGTCGGGGTAGAAGAATGCAATCGCATTGTCCACCATTGCCTTCAAGGCATTAAGCTCGGCATCCGATTTTACGAGCCGAAGTGAGGTTAGTTAGAAAATGTTTCAAGAATGATCAAATGTTCTAAAGCGACCAAGCAAACTTACTTTCTAGTTTACTGGCCAGCTGAGCGTTCTGCTCCTTGTAGTCATCATTCACCCGAGTGGTGTGCTCCAAGCAGAGTTCTCGGACCCTCACTTCATGTAGTCCATCCACCACCTTGTTTTCTATGTGTTTAACCTTGTCTTCGAGAGTGGGGATCTGAGCGGCAAGCTTGTCAGCAGATATCTTCAAATCTTTAACTATCTAAGCTAGTGTATCGACTTCGATCTGGACTACTTTCCGGGCAGTCTTTTCCTTGTCCAGCTCTATTTTCAAATCAGTGAAGGCCTTGGCAGCCAAGTCCATGTCACCAGGAATAATGTCGAGGGCCATGAGTTGATCCTTATATACAGCAA
Organism: Sporobolus alterniflorus; assembly: GCA_008808055.3. Lineage (NCBI taxonomy): Eukaryota > Viridiplantae > Streptophyta > Magnoliopsida > Poales > Poaceae > Sporobolus > Sporobolus alterniflorus. Next base: position 4,751 of record VSTD030004887.1, read on the forward strand.
AACAATGCAATGGTCAGTACAGGTTTCATTCAGACATGACCTAATTATGAAAGTAAAGAGTTGGGGGAATGATTACCATCTTTCGCCTGGCTCTCCTCAGCCAGTTTAGTTTCAAGTTCCTATCTTTGAGCAAGGAGGATCGAGTTACGCTTGCTCACTTCTTTCAGCTTGTCTTCAAGGACTTGGGTTTCTGTCAAACACTTTATTGCAACCTTCAGGAACTGATCCTTGTTTTGAGAGTTTTTAACTAGCACCTGCATAAGGAGAAGGTCAGATCCATGCCGAGAAGGTGTAGTGAGGAGGTTTCAAAGTATTTATGTCAATTTGAGCTGAGGTAGTCTTCAGACTGAAATAGAGTGTTTTTATGTTCTCCCAGTCAGCTTCGGTGTCAACGGCCGCCGTTACAAACTGCCCGATATGGAATCCAGCCTGGATAAATTCTGGGTTGTCCCACAGAGACTCTGCAACCCGTGATTGTTGTCTCGGTTGTGCCTCAGATTGAGGTATAGATGATCCCTCGCCATGTTGATACCCACCGGTAGCCCTGAGTCCATAGGACCGGGAGCTCGAGGGAGATGCTTCGGGGGACTCAGCTGGCTCCGAGCCTGAGGAAGTACCTGTAGGGTTCTGTCCTGGTGCGGCACGGGTTGGAGAAGTTGGAGCACCACCATCACTAGGGGAGCCTCGTGCATCCTTTGTGCTTGAGGGCTTCGTGGGTTCTGGCGTAGTTCTCTCAGCTTGAGGACTCAAGGGCTTGTCCACCTTTGGGGACTCATTGCCGACCAGAGCACTCTTTGCAGAAGAGTCTGGGTTGATATCCTGGGGCACTCTGCACAGAGGCTCACAAATGAAAAAGTAGTCAAGGAGGAAACATACTCATGATGAGTATACCTTTTTGAATGATGAATCGAGATCTTCTGCCAAGGACCCAATGAGGAGTCGAAGCAAGAGCCTTGGGTGCAGGTTCATTGATTTTGATCCCATTTGAAGATCTCCCTGTGGCTTTCTAGGACTTTTCCCGGTGGAGGGGTCACTCACAGGCTCGTCGCTAGGAGGTCGGGCTGAAACTGGGACGGCCAGAATCGGGATGTCACCATCGAAGTCGGGGACGGGAGAGATAAAGCTATCCAAAGCCTGCATTCAGACAAACAAGATATAAGATTTCAAGAATACAATAATATTGATACAAACAAGGGCACCTTACTGGGTCCCTTTCAACCCCGATATGGTTGGAGCACACCTGCTCATCAGTTGGCCAGCTGGAGGTATCTTGGAATATTTCTTCCATATGTTTTACCAGAATCTCCAGAGTAATCTTCTCACTGGTTTCTTGAGTCGGGTCTTGGAGTCCGTTGTATCCCCAACCCGAGTGGACTTGTTTCTTCAGAGGAATGACTCTACGGGCCAACCAATGGGCGGCCATGCAGACTCCTATCAAGCCCTGCTCTTTCAAGTGGTTGATTTTGTTGGTCAGAGCTGCTACTTGAGGGAGTTTGAGTAGGGTGGGATCTTCAGTCTAAGTTCCTTGGAACTCGGGGAGTCGGCCTACAAAGGGAGGGAGGCTAGGTTCATGGTTCTTGCAATAAAATCAGGTCCTATGCCATCCCTGGAGAGAAGTCTTCAGAGGGAGGTTGAGGAAGCCTGCACGAGGGTGGGTTTGAAGACCTACACCCCCAATAACCTTTTGGTTAGCGGTGCTCGGCTGGTATTTCAGGAAAAAATAGTTCTTGAACAAGAGAAAATTGGGGGGAATTTCAAGGAAAGCTTCACAGAGATGGATGAAGATGGCGATTTGAAGAACGGAATTGGGATTGAGATGGACTAATTCAATTTTATAGTGGTCAAGGAGTCCGTGGAAGAAATCACAGACTGGGAGGCTGAATCTGAATTGAAAGAAAGATGAAAACACCACAATCTCATTCGTATTGGGTGTGGGGATACCTTCCCCGGTGGCAGGGCGCCATTGAAGCATGGTGCTGTTTGGGAGAAAGTGGTTCGCAACAAGTTTGCGAATATCACTTTCATCCGCAACGAACAACTAAAACAGGTGTGGGTGCGAGGCGACCATGGCTGGGAGCCTTTGCTACAGCGAGGAATCAGTACGAGCGAGGAGACAGAGATCACGAGGAGGAAGGAGAGAAATGGCAGCGGTGTGAGAAATGGTTAGGGTTGACGGCCAGATCCCCATTTAAACAATGGCAGCAACAATGGGGCACACAACGGTCCGCTGGTTTGCGCCTAAAATCATGGATCAATGGTCAAGTTTAACCCAACAGTAAAAAGGATTTATTTCCATCTATTCACAATAGAGGAAAATAATAAGAGATAGTATAAATCTGGTCATGAATTCCTGGATCAAGAGAGAAAGGATTCGACATTTGGAGTAATAGCAAAATTTGACACCTGAATCAATTATTGGGAGATTTGGTACGGGAGTCGGGGGCTACACCTAATTGGTGCACCTATTCGGTGCACCTATCTGTGTTTTCAAAATTTGATTCCCTAATCAATTCTTAAGGAGATTTGGTACAGGAGCCGAGGGTTACACCTAATAGGTGCACCTATTCGGTGTACTTATCTGTATGTTTAGAAACTTGGTGGGACTCAGTCAGAGCCATTTAGCATTCGATCAGAGCCAAATAGCACTCAACAAGTTTTTTCAAGTCGAACTGAGCACTCGACAACTTCGCCAAAGTAAGAAGATCCGGTTGATTAGGATTAAAACTCGCTTGTCAAGCACTCAGGGGTTGCTGACGAGATTTGGTACCATGGGTACCACGTCTCCTGGACTTGGCAGAAAGAAATAGGGGGGTCTACCATGAGTCGGCCCACTCAGCCTAAGGACATAGGCCAGGAGGCCCATTATCAAGGCGGTTTTGAAGATAACTATAGAATCAAATCTTGTAAATAGGGTAAGTAGAGATAGAGTCCAAGTCAGGTACTGTCATAACCGACCGGATCTTCCAAGTAAACCCTACCCCCCTTAGCCTATAAAAGGAGGGGTAGAGGGGGTCTCAATGCAAGCAATCATATTACAACCGGTGCACACAGAATATAGGGTTTTTATCCTCACAGAGCCCCAAAGCTGTATAAACTCTCGTATCTCTTGTGTTTCATTGTTCTCCACAACTGTGAGCACCCCAACTCTTAAATTAGTCATAAACCATGACATAAATAAATCTCTGTTACGTGTTTGTTTTTTAAGCATTAATGGTTCAGTTATTTGCAAGATGCGAGGTAAATGTTTAATAGTGTTATGGTTCAGTTATTAGCCGCTAGAATCTACACTAATGTTCAATCCAACTGTCATAATTTTCTAGGTGTTGTGGGTACATAATCTCCTCCTGGTTCATATTCCTCCTCAGCGGCATCGGCATCGATCCCTGTTTAGTAGTCACTGACATCACGAGGTCCTAAATTCAAGCTCTTTGATTTTTGTATTGTTGTCGTCGCATCTTTTTGGTGAAAATAATTAGTTCATGGCTTTAAATTTTGGGGTGGAATATTATGTCACATTGTACATCATGATTAGTTCAGATCATCCTTGTGTATTTGTTATCATGGTGTATGTTAAAAACTTAAAAGTGAATGTGCAACTTATTTGTGAAAATTAGTTCTGCTTCGTCAAAAAAAAAGAATCAGTTGTGCTCGGGATTGTGCAATTTACACGCACTATCCCTCACAGCCAAGTAAATCTGCTCAAAGGGTAAAGCAAATTATTTCCTATGTGTTTAAGAAAATTATTTCACGCGTAGCAGTGGGGTTCCGATCTGATTTTGTGCCTGCAACTTGGTTCTCAAACTGCATCAAAGATGCGTATAGAACATGTTGTCTTCAGCTAGGTGTTCAATACTAGTAGCCAAATATTGTTCCTATTTATTTGTGTTTATTCTGGCCCCAAAATGTTTTTTCTCCATATTAATTTCATTATTCAAACATGCCCCTAACATGTAGTTGATTTTTCAGGTACCAAAATCAACAGTGGTTAACAGTTGTTTTAATGAATTAGAAAAGTGATTACTACCAGAAATATTGTTATATGATGCGCCCTATCAGAAGTGGTTCTTTATGAACCACATCTAAAATATTATCAACAGTGGTTCATATCATCCTGTCAATTTCAATTATTGGAGGAAGGGTTATCTGAAGTGATTCTTCATGTTGAACCGCCATTGATAATACTTTGAATTATCAGCAGCAGTTCATTTCTGAACCACTGTCGATAACTCACATATCGACAGCGGTTCAGAACATGAACCACTGCTGATAATACGGTGCACAATCAACAATGGTTTCTTATGTGAACCACTTCTAATTAGACTTTTCTATAGTGGTCCTTAATCAGAATCACTGCTGATATTAACAATACTATTTATAGCACTGTACTTCTTCTTCACCTGCTTCCTGACCCTGAGGAACAGTTATTCTGACCAGAGGTTCGTTATTGGCTACTTGGCGCAAGGTGTTGCTCCTAGTCTCCATTATTGTGGTTGGAGAGGTTAAAATTTAGAGGAATCTAGGATTCTAAAGCACTCCAAGTTTAGTTGGATTATCTCTCTTTTACTAGCATGGTATATTGCTCTTAGTAGAGATTAGGGGGCCGGGTGTTCTTTCCTCCCTCCTAGGTACTTGGACAAACTAGGTTATTTCTTTACGGTGATTGAGTGTTTTAGATAGATAGAACTTAAATAGAGTTCTAGTATTACATAAAGACATATATTTATCTATAATTAGATTCATGTAGAAGACAAAATATTAATCACCTACAAGTAGTTATAAATGTAGTAACAAAATTTATGTTCAGAGATTTATTTGTAATATTTCAAATTATTTAAATAGTAAAACAAATGCAATATTTTGTATTGATGTAAATTTATGAAGAAATACTTTCAGGGTAAAATATGACTCGTTCAACTACTAGTCGAAAGAAGAGGCGACAATTTTTACAAGACGGTGACAATCTTGACATGGCAGGTCATTCGGAGATGGAGGGATCAAGATGCAATGTAATTATGAAAAAAAACATGCATCTGTGCAATTTGAAATATTACAACTAACTCATTCCATCTATACTTTGTGATGATAATTAATTTTTTTGCAAATGGATTGAGAATGGATGTACGTTGGTAATTGAGTGAGCCAACGTTTTATCGAGGGACTAGAAACGTTTTTGGAGACTGCTGCGGAATACAAGAAACTAGAAAAATATGTCTGATGTTCACTACATATGTTGCCCATGCGTTGATTGCTGTAATGAGAAAAAGACTCGAGATATAGAAGAGATTCGTGAGCACTTGCTTG
>VSTD030004888.1:0-10051 GCA_008808055.3 Sporobolus alterniflorus
GTTTGACACCCTAGATTATTAAAACTTAGATTATTTTTTTAGACATATAAAGACAATAAAATTCTTTAGATATGGGTAAGAGACCTCATGACATTTGTGATTAATTTTGTATAAAGAGACAAGGGTATTATGTCTTTTACCAGAAATAAGTTAAAATAAGCATTCAAATACTAGATTATTAGATTATCATAATCTGGACCACTAGATTATATAATTTAGATTATAAATTATATAATCTAGCTGAATTATACGCTGAAACAAACAGACCCTACATCTCCGTACCATCCCGCTGTTATCTCTAGTACATTGTATATTGTCTTAAAAAAACAGTACACTGCATGTCATACCTTGTAAGCAGGGATTTTAAAATCAGCAAAACCGGTCCAGTTTTTAATAAAATCAATCGGTTTTTGATAAAAACTAAAACTAATTTACTGTAGTAAACTGTTTTCAGCCGGACCTTCAATTTATCGACGGGTTTTTGTCAGTTTTGAAAATCAGTACTGTTCTGATTTTTAAATCCTTGCTTGTAAGATCAAAGACCACATAATTTGCTCCACTTCGATCATATCGATGGACCATCTTGCATGTCACAACCTCGGCGCTGTCATTTGTCTTGCTTCTTGCAAGCTGCTTGATAGGAAGCCACGCCCTCTACTGTTCCTCTTCCGTCTTTGCGACTGTGATCACCGCCACTTAATCTGGTGACCAGTGACCTCCATGGTCCATGGAGTAGTCGTGGCCTGCTTGCTTATGTTGCCTATTGCAGATGAAAAGCAACGCCGGTGGAGGCTTCTCTACTAGGCAGCACTCGCGTCGTTCGTGGTGGCAGTCCATTTTCTGAACTGAATATTTCTGAGCCTGTCTTGTTGCCGACCCGTGCCTGCTTGCACTTCCTCCAGTTCCAGCTGTGTGTTCACCTATCTCGCCCCTTCCTCCGGATTCGTTCACGCATGGTACGCCGTGTGTGAGTGGTGGCTCGCTTGTGAACGGTGATCGCGTGTGTAAGTTTCCTTCCGGAACGCCCTGGGTGGGCATACACAGAGACCTGAAGCATGTAGCAGGGAGATGCAAATGCCAGAAGATAGAAAAATAGACTGCCCAGATCATCAGGCCGGCAGATTTTGTGATCAAACTGAGACGACACGTTCCGTGGAACCGTGTCGAACCCATTGGGATATTGGAAGATTTCATGATTTCTTGAATGGAAGGGTCGAGGCAAAACGCGAGGACTGATCTCGTGATGTTGATCCTCCGGGGGAAAAAAACAGACTGGCAGAGCTGTCATATGTAGTACAATCATATTTTCAAACGTACAGCTTGACAAGAAAACTAAATTATTATAATATGATTTGCCAGTTAGCCACGGGATCGATAATACAATCTTGTTTCATGACTAAATGAAAGGTCTCCTACTAACGATACGCTAAGATCTCAACATTGCGTGTGGCAGATAAGCTCTTCTCTGCGCCATTCTTTTAATGTTAACCACATGTGTTTGATTGCTCGTCAGAACTTGGTAGTAAATCATCAGGAGCTTCACTGTAGTACCGAGTTCAACTCGTGCAATACACGCACGGAAATGTTTCAAACAGAATACATATATATATAGTGAAACTATTCTCAGCCTGGACTCACTGAGAATAGGATATGTGCAGACGCCCCCCTCCCCCGCGTCCTGCCGTGTGAGCCACGAACTGGCGGCATGCAATCAGTTACGACCGAAATTAAAGGATTGTAAAGCATATGGAATGCTGAAATCATTCCGTGCTTGCATGTCACGTACTGATGGCCGAGAGATTGTTAATTGGCTGCATGGCCGGGATTAAGGAAACAACGTGGACTTGATTATACGAAAGGATCCGTGGACTGCATGGACGTCGCGCGTGATCTCCGCACGCCCAGAATATACACGGCAGGATCTAGTGCAGCGTTAATTGATTAAGGAAACAACTTGGACGTGATTAAACGGCAGGATCCCGCGTGGACTGCATGGACGTTAGCATTACTCATGATTAAGGAAACAATGTGCAGGTGATTAAGGAATAGATCCACTGAATTTGATCGGAAGCAACGTGCTCTTAGTTGATTGGATTTAATCATGTGTGCATTTAAGGGACGAGATTCATGTCATGCAACAAATCAAGAGAGGCGCGTTTCAGTTCCATCTCAGCGCAGTTACAACAATTTAAGCCGTCAGTTAGAATGTGTGCAATACATTGATTGCAACAATTGTAACGTGTACAATCCACATATAATTTTTGATAGATAGTTACAATTGCAATTATTGGAGAAAACATTTGCAAATGATTGTGATAGAATGTTGTAACGTAGTTTTCTAGTTACAATCTAATAATCAGTCGTTAGTTTCCTAGTTACAATCTAATAATCAGTTGTCTACAACATGCCGGGAATTGCAATGATTTCGGTAGCCATTTTCAACTGATCCAATACATCAGTTCTAGCGTCGAATGTCGTGCGGGTCTAGGGACGAATGGCAATGATGGGGTTGTTACTTGAATCCCCGTTGCAACTGGATGACACGCCGCCGAATCTGACCCATCGTAGCCTCGCACGCCGTGGCCGTAGTCTCCGGCGCCGGCGCCGCCACTACCCTCACGGAGGATCTAGGTGTGATGGAGGAGGTGGGGCAGCCCGTGACCAGGACGTCGAGGCTCGGCCGACGGGGTCGCAGATTCACGCAGAAGGACCGGGACCGGTTGGATCGTCGACACCTACCTCTTCGCTTCGCTGGTGGCCTCCACACCCATCTACGTGTTGCAGCTCAATGGACAGGGTCCCGTCTCTCCATGGCGGCACGTCCGAGGAATCTCGTCCAGCGCACCGGACGCCGCCACCGCGTCGGCCTCCACAGTGACGTCGCAGTGCACGTAGGTGGTGGAGGCCGTGTCGAGCTTGGCGTAGAGGAGCGCCAGCCTCGTTCTAGATGTTGACCACCACGACCGGGTGCCGGGCTCCATGAACAGTTGCGCCGTGCGCGGAGAGGACGAGCTTCGACGGCGGCGGCATATCCATATGGCGGCCCGGTGATGACAAACACGAAACCCTAGGAGCGAGGGACTATATATAGGTGGTCCAGTCCGGGTCTGGTCGGGTGCGCCTAGCTCAGTGGCGTGGGTCTGGTTGGTCTGACCAGGCGATCCAGCCCCCGCGTCGGCTGAACCTCGTGCGTGCATTTGATCGAGCCGATCGGCCCCGCGTGACCAGACTGAGCTGACGCGGCCCCGATCAACTGCCCTGATCGAGTCAATCAACCCCGCGCACAGCTAATCTCATATAACTCAGCTATTTTTCGGTGTCGCTCAATTATTCTACTATATTATCAGTCATTTTGTTGCAACTGTTCTTCAGTCATTTTACTTCACTGGACTCAGCTATTTTGGTCTAATGAACTCAGTCATTTTTACTACATTGCTCAGCCATTTTATGGTTTTATTACAATGAATTCAGTCATTTTGTGATCTTTGTCAACCATTTTACTACACTGAACTCATTCAATTTTGCTACGGTGCTCAGATCAGTCATTTTCCTACTGTACTCAACCATTTTACTACAATGAAATCAATCATTTTTCTATGGTGCTCAGTTACTTTAGTGAACTCAGTCATTCTGTTACAGTGAACTCAGACACTTTGCTATAGTGAACTCATTCATTTTGCTACAGTGTTCGATATGATTTTATCAGTCATTCTCTGAGATCTTGTGAGAAACCAATTGGTCAGTTCCTTGGTTTGATTGTGATGAGTCATTGACTTGGTGAGGTTTGAATTCGAATGCGGGACGTTTTACTTTGTTTTTCTTTTATCTTTGTTTCGTTCGGAGAATCGTGTTTGCTTGTCTCGTGGTGTGTAGGTGGCAGGTATGGCATGGTGTGCAGCGATGAGAACCGTGGCAGGAGTAGGAGACCTGGTGCAGAGAACTGAGGATGGTCGCACAGGTCGGGTACTCGGTGGCCGGGCGGTCGAGAGGTTTGTGAGTGGTTTGGCCTCAAAACCATTCGGACGGTTTCTAGCGGTTTGACCTCAAAACCTGTTGCGACGGTTTTCTCCAGTTTGGCCTCAAAACTGGTGGTGACGGTTTCTCTCGGTTTGGTCTCAAAATCAGTGGTCGGTTTCTTGGTTGAGCCTCAAAACCAAAGTGGTGGAGGGTTTCCCGATTTAGGGCTCAAAACCGGCAGCTTTGCTTTGGTGATTTGGGCCTCAAAATCACCGCGACGGTTTCTTGGTTTGGGTCTCAAAAACAAGCAGACTTTGGTTTGTCGGTTGCGCCACAAAACCGATGAAAGGAGGTCAACGCGGGACACGCATCGAGATCTAGCAGTTTGTTTGACGTGGAAGCAAGTCTGGCTAGGGTTTCCCAGTCTGGCCTGAAGACTGACGGATGCGCGACGACGGGTGGTGCACGTGACATCATCACGAAGGTTGCGTCGGAGACAAGCTGAAGATGGACGAATCGATGTGACAGGCTGTGTCAGATCTTGCTACTCTTGATTTGTCGTTTTCTTTCTATTAGGCCATAAGGCCGTAGTAGTCATTTAGTCTTTTGTTTAGGTCTATATATAAGAACCTAGATGATTGTTGCTCATTGCCACTTCCCAAATTCATTTTTAATTTACTAGAGTAGAAGTAAATCAAGATCTAATTTTTATTTTTCAATTAAAATGAGGGAGTAAGGATGGTGACCTCTGTAGATGTAAAGCTTATTTGGATTTTAATAAAGGAATCAGTTTTTGCTGGTTGCGAGATTCGGTTTTTGGTCGTTTTCTGTTTTGCCGATTTCGTTCTCCGCTCGCGGGTTTCTTCTTCTCGGAGAGGGGCGGTCTGTTCCTTCGTAGCAGCCAGGGATCCTTAGTAATCTGCTCTGTCTCCAAAAGGTGTGCGCCCTGTGTTCGTCCTCCTGGCCGGCCTGGTCTGGGTGCCCGGTCTCTGTGTGATTTTGGCCTGGAGGCCTTGCCACCAAGGCTGTGCCGCCGCCTGAATTCTTTTTCCACTGAGCCTTTACCCTTGGTGCAGCACTGAGTCTCTGCTTACTCCATATCAGGTCAAGGGAGGAAATTTCTAGACTTTAAGAGATTTAGGGAAAATGCCCACATGCCATGCATCCTAAGTAAGATTATTTTAGAAAAGATTTTTATATGCAAGGTTGATTTGACATACAACCTACATGCATTATTCTAAGTTGACAAAAAATTATCATTGTAAAAAGCGGGTGTTACAAACCTACCCCCTTAGAGGAATCTCGCCCACGAAATTCAGGAAGCGCTCAAAAATAACTCGGGCTATTCTGATATGAGCTCTTCTTCGTGCTCCCATGTTGTCTCATCCTCAGTGTGGTGACTCCACTGAACTTTGCACATTCTAATAACCTTGTTATCAGCGGTTTCTGCACCTGCAAATAATAGAGTGTCCAAGATCACGTGATTCTAGTTCTGATGTGGTCTCGTGAACAAACTAGCGCACAAGAGATCTATCCTGATTCAGGCCCCGCCTTGGAGGTAATAGCCCTACGTCCAGCGGGATGGTATTGATGAGAAACAAGTGTTACAAGTGGTGAGCAAAGTACTTGAATGGTTCACGTGTAGAAGGGGGTTTAGATCTCGTGCCTTCTATCTAAAGGGTAGAGGTCCTTTTATAAACCACCCTAGGGCCCACTAACTATGTTATAGTTACTTTACAACTCAGATTAAGTTACATGACGAGTGGGACCCCAGGCTGGAAATATCGACTGTGGAGTTCACCGAGGGCCGCCAACTATCTTCTTGGCTCCCGGGTGTCGACATGGATGGTACCCGAGACAACTTCTAGGGATGCCACCGCCTTGCTCCGCTTTGCTTGGCAGCTAAGCTTTCTTACGTGGGGCAGGTATGGATGGGCTAGCCTGCTGCCTACACCGGCTTACAGACTGTGGCTGACAGGCTAGGATGTTGAGTTTTCTGACACGTGTTGTCCTGTCCCGTCGTACTGTAAAATCCAAAATGGCCTTAGGCTGCCCTCCCGGGGGACGTGAAGTCCCAGGGGTTGATGACTTGCCTGGGCGCCGACCTAACTTACTTGGTCACTAAGCTTCATATGGTGATATGGATGGTCTAGCCTGCAGCCTACATTGGCCTATGGACTGTGGCTGACAGGCAAGGGTGCAAAGCTTCCTGACAGGCACCGCCCTGTCCCATCACCTGTACAAGCTGGCGCATGCTTTAGACCACCTTTCCATCGGGTGTGAAGCCCCCGGATCGGATCGTCTACCACGGTGTTGTCCGCCCATGTCCCTGATGGACTGGATCCCTTGTGGAGAAGTCCGCTTTTACCGGGGTGAACTTATCCGATGTTAGAGTTATCAAGGCAATCATGCGTGTTCCTGTGATAGAGTGGCTATGTTAGAAGGCAACGGGATGGATTCCAGTACTCAAGCACTTGCTATCAGGTGCGCGTGGGTGCCTATGGCCACGTCTTGTCATGCCAGGCATTAAATGTCACCGCTTCTCGAGGTCCTGGCTCCCATGGTGCTTATCCGGTACTGAAAGGCCCCGGGCACAGTTGCCGGGAGCCCGTGCGTGTGTCGAGCTAGGGGGCTAAGGATCTACCACGAGCAGACATGTGATGAAATCCTGCATGTGCAAAGCTATCATGATGGGAGAGAGGTCTAGTACGGATTATTCCCGGGTATAGTTCTTTTTAGTTTGGTGGCCCCTCCTCTTCAGTCAGGAGCGGTTGTACCATATCTGGTACAAAATGCTTGGTTTCCCAGCCGTCTGCCGCTGGAGGGAACCGATCGTATCCAAATTTTTGGGTCATAATCGGCGTCCTACGATACCCGTGGTACAAGACCCCAACACTTGTTGTGAGTCACTCTCTCTACGGTATCCAAAATCTTGACTGGCTTTTCACTATAGGTGAAGTCACCACCAAGGTCAAGCTATTCCATTGGCAATTGCTCTTCTGGCACTCATAGATATTTTTTAAGTTGTGACACGTGAAATACATCTTGCATATCCGACAACTGCGCTGGTAAATCAAGCTGATAAGCTACTTCTCTTTTGCGATCGATGATCTTGAATGGTCCAACGTATCTAGGTGCTAGCTTTCCTTTGATTTTGAATCTGTGGGTACGTCTCATGGGTGAGACCTTGAGATAGACAAAATCACTAATTTTGAACGAGAGTCCTCTTGTCCTTTTCTCCACATAACTCTTTTGTCGAGTCTGAGCAACCTTCAAACTCTCGCAAACCATTTGAACTTGTTTCTTCGCATCCTTTAGTACTCCAGGTCCAAAGACTTGACTTTCTCCGGTCTGAGTCCAGAACAACGGAGTTCGGCACTGTCGTCCATATAGGGCTTCATAGGGAGCCATTTCGATACTGGCTTGATAGCTGTTTTACAAGAATTTTGTATATGGCAGACTCTTGTCTCAACTTCTTCCATATTTCATGCCACGTGCTCTCAGCATATCTTCTAAGATCTGGTTAGTCCTTCCCGTTTGTCCGTTCGTCTACGGATGATAGGCTGAGTTAAAATTCAGCTTCATGTCCATAGACTCATGGAGCTTCTCCCAAAATTTAGATGTAAATTGTGAGCCTCGGTCTAACACAATCTTCTTTGGTACTCCGTGTAGGCATACTATCCGTGACATATACAGCTCTGCTAGCTTAGCTCCTGAATAGGTTGTCTTGACTAGGATAAAATGAACAACTTTGGTCAATCGATCCATTCTGACCCAGATCGAGTCATACCCAGCTTGCGTATGAGGTAACCTGACTATGAAACCCATTCCAATTTCTTCCCATTTTTATTCTGGGATTTTTAAATGTTGTAGCAATCCTGCTAGTCCTTGGTGCTCTGCCTTCACTCTCTGGTAGGTGTCACAGAGGGACACATATTCTGCTATGTCTCTCTTCATGACATACTACTAATATCTTATCTTCAAATCCTTATACATCTTGGTGCTGCTAGGATGAATTGAATATGTCGAGTCATGGGCTTCTCTAAGTATCAACTCCTTGAGGTGCTTCATATTAGGAACACATATCCACTTTCCTAACCATAGTGTGCCTTGACTGTCTTGCAAGAAATCACTGGTCTTGTTATCCCTGATCAACTGTCATATTTCTTTCAACTTCAGATCTCCCAGTTGTCCTTCTCGTATTTCTATCTCTAAGGTTGGTTCAACTTCCATTACGACTGTGACATCATTTATCATTTCTGCCTCTAAGGTGAGCATATTATTTTGATGATTTCGGATGAATTTTCACATAAGACAAGTTTCATTGAAAAGATTATGCAATTACCTTTCTATACATATGTAGAACATCAAAAATGGAGTCCGGATGCGATCTTGACATCCATTTTAATATGTATGTGACCATGCCACAGTAGCCACAGGCACTGATGATGTCAACAATGTCCGTGACTACTGTGAAAAATAGTAGCAACGTATGCGGTGACATCAGCAATGTCTATTGCTGCTATTTTAGGAGCTACTGATGTCAACAACGCCCGTAACTATTATCACATGGACAAAAATATGTCTGTGACTACAATGATCTGCCCTCTCGTTGCTATTGTGCCTTTTTGTAATAGTGTGTGTATAGCTATTTTTTCACAAGTGCTCCTATTTATGTCTAACACCTTAACGATATCACAATCCTTCATGTCTCTCTTGGCACTCCTCCTATGTTAAATTTAGCATTCCCCTATTTCTATTCACATTGAAAATTACTATATCTCTAAGGCATATATAGATTATACCATTGTCTAGTTGGTGTTTGGGTGTATTCATTTGTACATGCAAATGATCCTTTCCTTTCTTGATCTACACATGTTCGTCCTCACAAATTGCTTACATTGAGGGCCTCTTTGGTACGGCTCTTTCAAGGGCTCCTCCAGCGGCTCCTCAAAAAAAATTCACCAAAGTGGGTGCTCCTCCGCCAGCTCCTCCAGAAAAATAGGGAGGAGCCACAAAAAAATCAACAGGAGTCGAGAGCCCAGAAAACGAGCTCCTCTGACTCTTCCTGTCCACGTGTACAACTCGACCCCACATACCTTCAGTTTGGAAAGAAAAAAATCACATCATGTGGGGCGCAGAGGCGGCGAGCAGAACCGGATTGAGGAGCGGAGGCGACGCGTCGTCGAGCGCTCGATGAGGAATCTCGACGAGCAGAACCGAATCGAGGAGTGGAGCCGATGAATCCTCTGTGGTGCCCTCAGCAGGCGGGCACGGGCGGCGGCGCGTCGTCGAGCGCTGGCGAAGGAGCCCCGACGAGCAGTGGAGGCGCCGATGCCGACCTAGCATGGCTCCGACGGCTTCATCAGGCGGGCGCGGGAGGAGTTGCGGGAGGCAGTGCACCGACGTCTACATGCGGTGAGCCAACGGCCGTGAGGGCCGTCCCCGATCCAGAGCGGCCGTGGATGATACCTGGCAATGGAGGCAGTGCACCGACGGGCACACAACAGTTCTTTCCAGCTTTTGGAGGCGCACCGCCGTTCTTGCCTGTATTTGGTGGTGCAGCAGCTGTCACGACAGGTGGAGGATGGCCGGATTGGTAGCCTAGGGCTGCAACAGCAACTCTGGGTACAAATTGGCTCAATGGTGATCACGATGAAACTCCGGCGCGCGTCGAAGAGGTGGCAGATCGGGTTGCCGCTACTCATCGTAAACATGGTAGAGCGGCATCAAAACCTCCCATACCGGCAGCACCTACAGATGTCGACATCGAACTCACCCAGGACTCAAGGTGACAAAATTGTTTAATGTTTGCTGTGTGTGAAGTTGCATGATGTGTTTGCCCATTGAATATTTTAAATTGTTTGTCTTGCAATCAGTGTGGCTTATTGGAGTGATGATAATGTAAGGATAGTTTGTGAGCTTTTTGCCGAAGAAACGAAAATTGGAAACTGGTCAAACACTCATTTGAATTCAACTGGCTATAAAAATGTGATTCGAAGGTTTAAAGACAAAACTGGTATTTCTTACACTAGAAAACAGTTCAAGAACAAGTGGGAAAAGTTAAAAATTGACTATGGTATTTGGAAGAAAT
>VSTD030004889.1:0-10051 GCA_008808055.3 Sporobolus alterniflorus
GGACAATAACCTTTGTCTTCTGTTGGACAACAACATTTGTCTTCAGTGGGACTATGTCTTCTGTTGGACATTACCCTTTGTGGATATATTTTACTTAATTGGGATATTGGGTAGTACAACCTACAATTTTCACATAGTAAATAGAATGCTAATAATTTGTGAGTCCAGTATTGGTGCTTTTCTGTATTTAACTTTATTACAACTTTATCTTTGAAATTATATCCTGCATATCATTATTTCCAACACTTGCTGAGTACCAACCATAAGTGTACTCAACCTTGCTACTTTTCCATGCTACTTAAACCTGTTGCTCAGAAGCTGAAGGAGATTTTGGATTCCTTAATGAGGAGTTCTAGGCGAGCGATTACCCCTGGTCAATTGGCTGTGGAGTTATGGTGCCATTCCGCTGCTGTATCTTTGAGAGTGTTCGCTTTAGTCTATTGTAAGACATTATTCAGTAATAAATATATTATATTGCGACATTGGTTATTCTATTTCCATTTTCTGTATGGTATGTGCGCAAACATGATTCCTGGGCACACATACTATGAGCATTTGGTTTTGGCATAAAAGTCGGGTGTGACACTTTACCCACACCTTCCCAAGGATCAGTCTTCACAACGTCTCCGAGCATCCCAGCGGTTTGCCATCGCAGCTTCCCCGCACAGCCTGTTGGTACGCCAAGATTAGACTCTACTACATACTGCGCCAAGCCAAACCCATATAAAACTCATGGTTGTACTATTTACATGGGTGGTCGCTCCACGAATTGGTCCTTAGATTTGGGTATGATAACTAACCACATGCTTCCAGCATCGCACCGGACACAACCTTGAACTGTCAGCATCACATTGAACAAGTTCCATTCCCATCATGCCAAATCCTATTCTCCACACGACTGGGATCAAATAACCATAACATTGACAGGGTGACACAAGTGTAAATGACGAATATAACCACTACCCAAACCCATACCAGGTCATGCAAGGCTAAGCAGTTCTAAGCAGTTCTAAGCCTATAATGCAGTTTTAATTCTACAGAATAGATAGAGAAATATATATAGGTGCAAAATGTTCAAGGACACTTGCCTCATTGCTTTGAAAAGAAAATATCAGAGTCCCTGTATACCTGGTATTGAAATCCTTGTATACTTGCTCTTGAAATCTTCATACGCTTAATCTTGGAAATCTTCATTTGTCAGCTTTGAAACGATTCTCCTAATGCTCAAGCATATAATCACACAATTGCAACAATCATAAGAATATGAATAGATTGAAGATAAAGAGAATTTGATCCTGAGAATTTTGACACAAGAATCACCTGATTCGGAGTTACGATTGAAAAGATATAAAGGATTGATTTCAGAGGGCAAAATTGGAAAATTGGAAATATTCAAGGGCATATTTGGGAATACAGAATATTTATAGGCCTTATGTGTAAAAAGACAAGGGTGTAATTGTAATTTGGACAAAGATCAGGGGTCTAGATGTAAAGAGGTAGCTGAAATCTGGTTTCATTCGAAACCAGGGATCGGAACGGAATATATTTAGGGCTCAGGAGGTTTTCTGCAAAGTGTCATGACTTTCTAGGGAATTTTGAATTGATTTTGTGAAGGAAAAGGATGTGGACTTGGTCGACAAGCCGTAGATCAGCACATGTCGTGGTCCATGGTGGACCGACAACCAAGGCCGACCATGGAGCTTAGCCTATGGCCGCTCTAGGTGCCGAGGAAGTGCTCTGATGGCACAGTGAGGTAGAGGGAACTCCAACGAGGCTCACAGGTGGACAGTTTTGTCGGCGAGATCGGTGAATTGGGCCGATGACGAAGCTAGGCGACGGCGGTCGGAGTCGCACGGCGATGTGATGCGTGGGGCTCGGACAGTAGGAATTTGAGGTGGAAATGAGTATGGATAGAATGGTGGAGCTCGAAGCGCAATTTATAGGCATCGATGAGGTCACCAAAGGGGCGCACGGGGGAAGCAAAGGATGCCATCAATGGCGGTTTTCATCTCGCGCGTTATGGGAGCGGAAGAGGATGGGCCGACGCCGGTTACCGAAGGGAAAAAACAAGAGGAGGCTAAGCGGTACTGATTCCCGTGCATAGGAGGTGGCCAGAGGGACTCATCTAGCGGCGCAAGCCAGAATCCTGTGCGGCGGCAACGGAGCGAAGGTGATTTTCGTTGTTTATGCTTTCGCAATAGGAAAGCGTAGAACGAAACTACGTAGACAAGCTGGGCTGAGGTGATGCTGTTGGGCTGATTTTTGTTGGGTCAGCAAGGCCAATGGGCCGGTTGGGCTTGTTGTGGTGCAGAAATGATAGAGGAGTAGTGGGCTGCATTGTGGACTGGGCCAAAAAGATAACAGTGCATAGGAAAAGAATTTCAAATTTGTGGCAGCTGAAATGGAAGGATGCAAATGGAATTTTGAATTTGAATGAATGTTTTGAACTTTCTAAAAGATAGAAATATGGACATTGGTCAAGGATTTAGATCAAATGAATTTGAACTCAAGGTTTGTAATATTTCAAAATAGAATTTTGAAAATCAATTCGAAGACTTAAATCAATGAATATGGAAATTTGATGAAATGAATTTGAATTCCGACTCAGAATTTGGATTCAAAGAAAAAGAACTTTTGACATCCTTTCGGATATCGGGGTTGGACTTGGCTCAGAACTAAAATTTGAACCAAGGGATTTTGGCTTCAGCAAATTTCCAAATTCAGAAAGGTTTAAACCCTTTCTAAATAGGAAAATTTGGAATTTGGTCGAAGGATTCAAATTCAAACCTACAACTTTGAACCAAGGAAATTTTTGAAATCAAAGGCTAGGATTTGAATTTTCAAAAGAATATTTAGTCCAACAGATTTGAATTAAATTTACTTCATTGAACTCAAATGAAGATTTTGAATGAAAATTGGATTGAATTTTTGGTGGACTTGGGTCAATTGGACAAGGAATATTTTCCAAAATATTTTTGGGCTTTCTTTCAAGGTTTTGAAGATAAACCGCAGCAAAGATCATGTATAAATGACGATGAGATTATTGATGGAATGATAGGACTAAATCCGCATGGCAGTGATGAATGGATATGAGGGTTCTGGTAAATGGCTCTAGGGATTGGCAACGGACTTGCATGGAGATAATTTTGTGTATGTGGAACGCAAGAATGACAAGGTAACTAGAATGGGAAATTACATGATCGATAGCTCACGGTATTAGATCATGCCAATGTCGTGGAGTGGCATACTGCATGCCAATCACGTTCTCGGTGCCGTCGCGATCAATCTTGGTGAATGATCTTGCACACACACTAAGCACATTATGTCAAGTGGTTAGTGCAGGAAAAGGATCTCATAAAAGTCATGTACACATGATATGTATAGACATCAAGCAGGCAGTCATAGTGAATGACGTTCTGGCTACATCGGGACTCTTCTTGCAAAGATTTCTGGGTTTGATGTAGGGGACAAGGGAAAGCATATATTGGAGGACACTTGTAGTATTTCGGTGGCTAGATCATCGAGAATAGGGCTGCGATTTGAGGCTCAGTGACTTGACAGAACTGACAGGTAGAGTAGATGGAGCTTCTTTTGAACATTATGGGATGAGAAGAAGGAAAGGAATAATGTATAGCTGAACTAGAAATGATGGGTGGACTGTAGGGACTGGTTATGTGTATATGTGCATTTACTGTGCTTCATATGAAGGTGTGACCTTTACACGTGATGAGAAGCACTTGAATAGATGGAGTAGACCGAAGAGAAAGAGAGGGAGATTTATACTAAGATAGCTTCTGATGTCAAGTGCCATTCTTGGTATAGAAATACCATGACGGCAATAGAGAGAAGAGAAATAAATGGGTGTTGGGATTTGGATCCAATGAAGGAGGGATTTCATAAACTTTTGTAAATCCTTTTTGAATGAAGGTTGAGAGAAGAAAATTCATTTGAATAAACTTTTGAAGACAATACTTTTTTTGTTTGAAAATTTTCACAACTCAAATGAATGAATCATTTAAAAGAATGTTTTTAACATCATTTAGATACTTTGATTCTTTGAACTCATTTAAATACAAAATAAATAAAACAAATCATTTTAACTTAAATCAAAGGAAATCCTTTTGAAAATTTAAATTTATTGAGAAAAATGGTTCACTCGCCTCGAGATTCAGGGAAGTTAGGGATGAGGAGTTTACGCTCGGAAGATATGATTTGATAAGATTAAAAAGAAATGATTGTAGAGAAAATAGATACCACACTATATGCATCAAAGGTTTTTGATAACCATAGATGAAATGTTGTTCAAGGATTGACAGGCTCAAAGATTTTCTATGGCAATCAAACACACAAGCAAGCAAACACTTCAGGTGTTCAGTGCGGAATAGACGCGGTGAAGTCCAATACTTCGTGTTTAGCTTTCTCGTTGTTGATGAAGACTTTAGTTGTCGGTGATGGTGACATCACTTGTCCTTCTTGCATCTGAATCTTCTCATTGTGCTTCTAAAGAGTTTGGGATTCGACAACCAAATAGGATAGGTAGACTAAGGATAAGGCTACAGGCCAGAAGGGTTTTAAACAAGAAAACAATAACTCAAGCAATCACAACCAAACAATCTATTGTAACTACCTCATAAACCTATAACTAATTTAGGACACCTTCTTATCCTTGATTCATGGTACCCTTGGGAAAGGTGGACCTAAAGAAAACCATTTACAACTAATGGTTGGGCTAGATCATAAAAACCTTTTTCCTTTGAAGAGAATGAGAAAATAAAATAGAAGTCAAGGATGTGGAGGAAAGCAAGGAGAGATTAATTTGACATTCAAAATTCAACATTTCTAACTAGGCTTGCGTCCTGCAGTCGATATAGCTCTGATATCACTTGTCACACCCCGATTCTGAGAAGATGAAACTGAAGCCTCTATACGTGTGCCTAGGATGTTCAAATCACACAGATAACAACAATATGATAAACATATATAATATCTCGGTAATTTGCAAGCAAAACTCTTACAAAATGACCATTGGGCCAGAAAGAAGATTACAATCATGCAGCGGTGGAATCTAAGCATGGATAGAGCCTGCACAGGCGCAACCGGAGGAGAGGCGGACCTAGTTTCCTTCTTCTTCATCCTGCTGGTACCCTTGATTTGACTCCAACGTTTGGTTCGACCTAAAGCAACTATAGAGGCAAGTTTGAATAGACTTATGGTTGCTACTCTACAAGTCTGGGGAAAATATGACATGAAGGCTAATAACAAGGAAGGCTAGACTCGGGTTTCACATGCAGAAAGCAGTGGCGATATCCTATGCCTTAATCATTATAGTAAACAAGTAACGAGCTCATCCCCCCAAAGGCAACAACCTCGAATGCATAACGGAGTCTCACCGTGACCGACCAACAACCTCGATCACTTGTCAAACCAGAGTCAAGCCTTGTTGATAGCCCTCATGTCATAATTTCCTCCACTTGCTAAGTAGCAACCATACGTCTACTCAAACTTGCCTCTATAGTTGCTTTAGGTCGAATCAAATGTTGGAGTTGAAATCAAGGGTACCAGCAGGACAAAAATGAGGGAACCTAGGCATGCCTCTCCTCCGGTTGTGACTATTGAAGCCGCACCTATGCTTAGATTTCCGCCGCTGCTTTGCTTGTAATTTTTCTTTTGGACCCAAGGGTCATTTTGTAAGAGTTTAGATTGTAATTTATCTAGATATTGTATCTCTTCACCATATTGTTGCTATACATGTGATTTAAACATCCTGAGCAGATATATAGAGGCTTCAGTTTTGTCTTCTTCAAACCGGGGTGTGACACAATGGCCTTTTCCCTTTTCGCACTAGTTTAATTTGAATAATCCAAATAAAGTTCAAACCTTTGGAAATTTTTCATAATTCAAATAATTTTGATAAAACATAAATTAAATTCCATTATTTGAATTCAAACATAATATATGAAATAAAATTATAATAAAGTTTTATTTAATTATTAATTTTGGCTTTCATTATTAAAACTTGTTAAATAAAGATTAATTCATAATTAATTATCTAGAACCCCAAAATTTATGGAATTTGAACCAAAGTTCAACCTGATCCACCCAATCATGGCACAGATGCTACCATTCCCTGTTCATGATGTTTTGTTAGGTTGTTGACATCTTTTCACCTTGATCAATTTTAAACCTTAAGTAATTAAGGTGAAGAACTTTGGTCATGTCAAGAAATTGCCATGAGCAATTCTAAGAGCCAATCAAATCATAGAAAACACCTTCATGTCTTTCCCTCACCATCATGGCCAAATTTAGTTCCTATTCCTTCCTTGACCAAGTGCTTTGTTAAGTGGTTTTATCTTTCTCTTTGTGAAGATTTTGGCCTAGAATGGGAAGTACCTAAGTCATGAATCATAAGAAGGCAAGATCATTAAGTTACAAGAGTTAATCTTTTAGTCTAAAACCTAAATGCCGTGTCGAGCTACTGCTCCTTGTCATAACCTCATCGTTCAATCTTTATGTGATGCATTGCATTCCATTCTAGGTTGGCAACAATGTCGATCGAGAGGAGCCAAGTCGGAGCTTTTGGGGGTCAACAATTGTGAAGCTTCAAGAAAGTAACTCTCCTTTCTTAAGCAAAGGCAAGCACCGGTGCATACCACCCCCTCTAAGGAATTTACTTTATAATTGTCATTATGTTGTAGTTGATTGTGCATTTATGTTTTAGGAGTTTATTGAGACTCTAGAATGCATTACTACCTTCGTATATCACCTCAATCCTATCATGGTGGAAAATTCGATAGTAGTGCTCTGCTTAGTGGATAGAACTCCAGTAGAAGTCGAGTGGTAGGTTCCACTTGCGAGATTAGGGCTTTTTATACGCTAGTTCTTGATTGGATGATTTGAGAATAAGATTAGTTGATAGAATGATTTAATATGAGACCAAGTGGGGCAAATAGGGGAAAGAGGAGAATACCAGATGGGAAGGTCGGGGAGAGGTCTGGTTTGAATGTTTGGAGCTCCAAAGTTGGTAGCCCCCGCCTGAGTCGATTATGGACCAATCATCTGACCCCGGTGAGCAAGTTCGATTATGTTCTGACACATACGAGATTTATGGGGTCTCACAAACTTAGTAGCATCGTGTGTCACCTAGTAGGTCATACCTTACCTCTCTTAACGGATGTTATATGGGATAGTGTTCAGGCCACCGACAGATTGCCCACCGAGGTTCTCGTGTGGACGATGACACTAGGGCGAGGTAGGACCCGGCCCGACTCTTTGATCGCGTTGTGAACTGTGGCCGCTTATGGTGTATTTGTGACTCTCGACTGTCGTGTTGCCATGTGGTTTACATTGGAAGGTTTATTGGCTCGAGTCACCGTGACACTATCAGGCATGAGTGATTCTTGCTTGTTGCAGTCATTCAGTAGTAATTCTACTTTCATAACGTCATATTTGGATCATGAGATGGATATCGACTACTTGGTAGTTGATGAGATGTTTAATATCAAGAATAGTTTGGTTACAATTGCATGTTTAGTATAGGTTGCAAACTTATGATGTTAACTACTTAAACATGGATGAAACATAAAAGTGCTTAAAGTTAATTGAAGTAGGCTTAGAAAGTCTTTATCGCTTGAAGCCTTTGCATGTCTAGACGTGTGACCGCTTAGTCATGATAGGTTAGTCTTGCTGAGTGTAGTCGCTCAAGCTTTGCTTTGTAACTCTTTGGTCTACAGGTTTCCTCTTCCCTCTTTTCCGATGATGCCGATGATAGCTATCAATGGGAAGTCTAGTCTTCTAAGTGTTGGATTCTGTACCGAGGCCCGTCGCAGGCATAGAATTGCCGAAGAAGATTTTCACCTCTAGGGTGAGGTGATTACTCTTTTGACGTTGAGTTAAATGCTTCCACAAATATGTTCTATCTTTTGAAGCACTTTCTGCTTCTTAACCTTGTAATCTGTAAACTAAAGTGTAATAAGTTAATTTTCATTGAAATTCTGATTTTTGTATGCTTCATATGTGTGTTTGCTGCATTCTTGCTTCGTCGAGAATCACCCAATCTGGATCCTGGAAGACGGGCCCCTCATTTCTGAGGTGGTTCTATCACACCACCCTTTGTGTCGCTTCATCCCTCACTCTGGTTGCTCTAGGCAGCTATAACCCAACTGGCGGGTTTCACCTTTGAACCCTGAGCTTTGGGAGACCCCACAACAATCATGGGACCCATTTTAGATATGGTTGTCGTATCTTGTGATGTAGAGGGCACATCATACGAGGAGGTGGGTGATGCGTAAGCTCATTTTTACAACGTCTTTTTACCGTGCCTCCGGAGCCCAGCTGCTTTCCCTCCTCGGTTACTACACCATAGGGCTATAAAGCTGGTGGTTGCTCCTGTGCAACCTACATCCTCCCGCATGATCTCCCACTGTCTCCTCGGCTCCTTCCCTACAGCTGAAAAGAAATAGAGATAGACAAATAGATCTAGAAAAGATGAGGGAGTTCTTGAACTTACGGGGTGTCGTCTCTCCATCCCTTCTGATCCATGGCAGAGTTGGGTTGAACCATGTCAGAGGTCACACAAGAGCGCCTATAAAACCTTGTGAGTCAGGGGTATATGATAGCGGCAGAGTTGGCTAGCTGTCATGCGCCTAGGATTCTGCGTCCCCTGCTCTGGCGGGGAGATACGTCATGGTGTGCGCGGTGTTCTACAAACAAGGATTCGGTGTGCCCTCACACCAATTTCTCTGCTCTCTGCTACAAATCTATGACCTGGACCTGCGTCACTTGACTCCTTCGGGGATCTTGCATATGGCAGCATTTGTGATATTGTGCGAGGCCTATATGGGGATTGAGCCCCACCTTGATCTGTGGAACTACAACTTCTGCGCCCGACTACAATAGGGCTTTGACGCAGAAGCGACGGTGTTGGGCAGTGTGGACATCCTTGTACGATCTGGGCCTGAAGTTGATCCCAACTTTCACGTTCTGATGTCCAACCCTCTGATCGGGTGGCGGAGGGTGTATGGTTCTTTCTGAGGAACAATGCCGATGCGTTGCTCTTCGTGTTTACTGGGGGGGTATAGTGTGCCTCAAATGGACCTACATAGGCTACAGCCCCTACGGGAGGTCATTTGGGGATTGCTGCAAAGAGGATTGACGGGCATAGAGATTCTATGGACCATTTTTAGTCTTGGGGTCCAACCACTCTGTCGTCGAGAAATGACCATGCGGATACATCTGGGGCCAAGTTGTACCGACTGCCCCTCTCCGCGGAGTTGGATGCTACAGAGATCAACACCCGAGTATGAGGGGTTCTCGCTCCTATGGCGGACCCGAATCTTGGCTCTAGCCCAGTTCCCCCTGAGGGAAAGTGTTGACAACCCCTGGGTAAGTCCATTATGACTGGCTTTTATCTAATTGTGCCCATCTCCATTTCTCAATGTAAGTATGCTCCTGTGCGGGGTCTCGGGCGCGGTCGTAGCGCCCCACGGGGGGTCACCTTACCTGAGGATGTGGCGAGGCAGGGGCCAACCATGCCTGCAGTGAACAGATGTGGGCAGGAAGGCAAAAGAGACAGGTGGAAGGCGACACGGAGCTCGCATGTTCGCAAGTCACCGATGTGGAGCTCGCGAGTTCACAGGTTGCCAGCCAGAGCATCCTGCACCCGCTCTGGGTTAGTTTGAAAGAAAGAACAAGAAAGCTTGCCTGTGTGCCCCCGACTCCCTTTGAGTTGCCTCACTTCTTCTCATCTTTGATTCTGTAACATTTGTCCAAGGGGAGCGCAGACACGCTTGTGTTGTAGGTAGAGTTGACCCGAGCGTGGGAGGTAGAGAACACTACGGCATTGGCATCTGCTCGTGATGGCGCTGAGGGACTTGTCTAGAAGGTCACCCTCCTCGAGGGTGAGCTTGCGGAGGCACGCTAGGCCCGGGAGGCGGCCGAGGAGAACTTCGCAAGTTGTCTGTCGTGTTGGCTGATGGTGTGCCATGGCTAGTGGTTTCTGAGAGGGAGCATCAGGAGCAGTTCGAGGAGCTTTCCCTTCTACAGGCTCAGGGCT
>VSTD030004890.1:0-10050 GCA_008808055.3 Sporobolus alterniflorus
ACTAGAAATGAGTAATTACAATTTTGTTAATATGAACTCACCCATGCATCATCGTCACCAATAACATTACCACAAAAGTAGCCATAGCCAAGCTTGGAGGGCACTACTCGCTATCTAGCTGGTACACCACACTGACATAGAGGATCCGGAGCATAGTGGTATGGTAGATCATCCGAATCCAATGATAACAATATTTCTAGGTCATCGGGCCAATGTAACCTTGGACCATAAATAAGTCCATTAAAATCGCACCCTCATTTGTTACCCTGCAAAATACAGCACATGTTAATGTCATATACATACACCCAATACTTTAATCACAACAAAATATATAACATCTTTAGCTAGTATTACCGTTAAAGGAATCAGACAATGAAAAAACGGTGTGTAATCCATCTCGGCAAGCGGGTTCACCAACTCAGCACGATAGCCACATTTACACATAGGTGGGTTGTGAACACAATGAACACTTGCTTCGTCCTTCTCCGCATCTATCATTGGTGGTGGATTTGGTGGTGGAGGAACCCAACGCTTGAAAGAGCGGAATGGAGAAGACTCATACCTATCATATGGGAATAAAATGATGTTTATATCAAATGACTCAAGTCTATCAATCCACTGAAAGAATCTATACCTATCTTGCTTGGACAAGAAAAGAAACTTATAAGTGTCAAATTACCTAGTATTTATACATGCAAAATAGTATTACTCACACTCTTGTAAGGGCAACAGTAGTAAGCACGAGCGACCGTGCTCGGGTGTCTTGATTGTTTGATGTGAGCCTCTTTACGGTGCTCACATCTTAGGATCAGAAAATGAGGAGGAACCTGAGCATTGGGATAACTAGTTTTCACGTACTCATTCCTATTTCAAAATATATGGTATGTCAATAATGAATTTCAAATCGTATGGTATGTCAATCACAAAGAACTAAGAACTCTTCATATGTCATATGAAAATTCATACCACAAACTCATAAACCTATCATATGGCACATGAGTATTGATATCAAAAATGCAAACTCAAATTACACGACAAATATTGACATGACAAAAACATAAGTAGCATAATCCTTAATCATGTCGTAAAGCAATCATTAGATAATGTGACCTATTCTTGATCTAATACCTAAATGAGATCAAAACTACTCGTTCATACAACATAGTCACTACATACTAATCACAAATACATTGATTTCATCTCTAATCCTTACCACATGAGTTCATCCAAACAAAAATTTCAAAATACAATAAAATGAGACGGTAAAGATGACATACGTACCCAACACAATTAGGATACTAACTCATGAAGCTGATTTCTCGCACCAAGAGCTTGGATTTGGGGAGAGAACTCAAAATCACCAATGGAGCCATGAGGAGAGGAGAAGGAAGGAAGAAAGAAAGAGAGGAGGAAGAAAGAGAAAGGGAGGGACTGCCCTATTCTGCCCGAGAGTCACGTCAGGCTGGTTGGCGCGATTCATGAAGGAATCACGCCGACTGACATGGCACGACTCGATCGACGTGACACAATGCTCGCCAGCGTGGCATGGTAGGCACGTGTTAGCCCCATGAGTCATGCCAGTGCACATGCCACGACTCCTTCATGAGTCATACCAACCAGACTGGTGTGACTCAAAAGTGCCAGAACATGTAAATAAGTTTCGGCCGGGTTTGAGATTTTTTTAAAAAATGCCAACATAAAAAAATCCGCTGCTGGGTTGGGATGGTTCATGTCCGCAGCCGCGCCGAGACGCGTGCCAGTGTTTGGGACGTGGGAAACAGGGAGAACACCCCTGATTTTGGTGGCTCGGGGCGCGGGGGGACGTGTGTGGCCAGGGTTAAATCAAGACGGCCGAGACGTCGCGTGGCATCGTGCAATTCGGCGTTTTGCAGCTTCTAGACTTCCTCATGTACAACGTCTGACTACCTTCCATGTGTTTTTGTGCGTTGATCTCGATTTCATTTTCTGCGGCCTTGGCCGTGCTAGTGCTAGAACCGGCACAGTGGCACATGCAAAATTTTCACTCCTGAATTCCATTCCGGTGACTTCTCAAGCTTATCCGTGGTCAGTTTTTTCTACTTCATGTCGTGGATGCTGGAGCTGCGATTCGCTCATTCCGACCATAGCTTCGTGTGACGCTGATGAAGCGAGATAGTCGCTAACTACTAACTTTTGGCTTTCAAGAGAACGACCCTGCCAATGCGGATGGTAATGGATTCATTGGATTGGATACTACGGCAATGCATGCATGGTGCACGTGATGACGGTAAAGCTTTTGTTGTTTGTTCACGATAAGTACACGGTGATGGAGGAAGTCTACCATAGCATATAGTCGCTCGAACGAGCCAGGGATAGAGGTCACGGCCAGAGGAGGGCTTCTTCATTAGTATAACGCATCCAGGACATGGATTGAAAAAAACCAATCAAAAACTGGTCGGTTTTCACAAAAACCGGAGAATCCGGTCCGGTTTCACCGGTTTTCGCTAAACCGCCCGGTACAATTTGAAATTTTTAAAAATTTGAAAAATTTTGAAATTAAAAATTCTAAAAAAAACTAGAGGCCATTTCTAGATTTTTGGTCAAAATGGAATTCAAAAAATCAAAGTGACGCACCCTACAAAATTCCGCGAAGGCGAAACCGAAGGAAAAATGATAAAAAGGAAATGACCGATTCTTTATAAGGGCCAACCCTAGGGACTTACCCTCACGTCCTGGAGCTGTTTCCACACTTGTGCCCCCCTCCCCTGCGCCGCCGCTATCGGATTTTGCCGTCTTTGGCTGGTGCGCCATCGGGCCGGTTTACCGGCTAGGGTTAGCAGTAAACCGGTGTTACCGGTCGGATTACCGGTGTGACGGGCCTGTATTGGTGCATAGAGGCTCGGTAAGCACTTCCTTGCTTTTGCATTTGCATAGTCTTCCGCGTGGTCTGTTGTAATCCGCCCAATAGCCTTTGTTAGCCGGTAGTTAGTTTATGGCGGCCACTTGTGGCATGTTAAAAAATTTTGATATATTTTTGGGCTATATGTTAGGTGCCAATTCGGTTTGAAATTGAAATTTGTTGCTTATTGGTCATGTCAATGAATGTTGATAGGTATGGCAACATCAAGTAGTAGGGGATCGAGTGGCAAAGCTCCGACGGTAGATGGTGAAGCCGATTGGAGGAGGAACTATTGCTTCCTTCCACCTCAGTATGAGTGGCATAAGTGCACGTGTCACCATCTGCGTACAATTGACGTGTGGGAGTGGGATGACAGCAACCGGGCTAGGATGCGTTACTTCAAGTGTGCCGACACAGACCCGAACTTTATAGTATGGTGGTAACTTCTTTGTTTTTTGTTCAAATTTCTTACAGTTTTCATATATTCGTTGACCTCTATGTGAAATTCATTTGTTTCAGCCCTGCAAATTTTATGAATGGATTGACATGGAGAAGCCCCCGTTGCGGCAGTTGAAAATACCCGCAATAGAAAGTAAACATGAGTACATAAAACTAATGGAAGAGATGCGTGAGAGACGGACTAAGAAGCTAGAAGGGAGAGAACTTGATATTCGCATCAAGGAGATGCATGCCCACATGAGAGACACTAAACTCAAAGAGGAGGAAGAAGAGCTTCACGAACATAAAGAAGTTCTCAAGAAGAGGGAAGAAGAACTTGTGATACGTGAATGAGAGTTTCAGAAATGAAACAAAAAGTCTCACACATCTTTCAATTGCACATGGTAGTAGTGTAATGGATGGGGCCTTCTATTTGTTCTTGTGATCACATATTTCATTTGGAGACAATATATTTGTGATGGACTCTGTCATGTGTGAATTATGTCATGCATTTCATGTAGGGACAAGGTATTATGTTTCTTTTTGTACTATGTACTATGTAATGTATGAATTATGTTTATGGTTCTTTCCTATGGCATGCATGATTTTATGTATATGGTTTTTGGTCTTCTCTACGTCATGTATTTGATTTACAAACAAAGAATGGTTTGTGTTCTTTTCATCTTTTCTATGGCATCTTTCATTTTATGTCTATGTTTGTGTATTTCATTTTCAATCAAAGAATGATTTATGGCATGCTTGTTTCTACGTCTCGTTCATGATTTGTTTCTACGATGTGAAAGAAATTATTTTTCCATTATTTAGGACATGGGCTACTTACCTCCTTTTGGGATAGGACCAAATGGGCTTCAAATGCATACATGAAAAAAATCCGCCAAAAAAAACAACAAAACCTTATCCCCTTCCCAGCCACCCTATCCCCTAACCGTTCAGATCGCCCCCGACCCCTACTGTCCGAAATTGGAGCTCCTCGTCCAGATCCGTCGCCTGGCTGCAGCTAACCGCCGCCCCGCTTCGATTTACCGATCAT
This sequence comes from Sporobolus alterniflorus, assembly GCA_008808055.3. Lineage (NCBI taxonomy): Eukaryota > Viridiplantae > Streptophyta > Magnoliopsida > Poales > Poaceae > Sporobolus > Sporobolus alterniflorus. The sequence continues at coordinate 4,368 of VSTD030004890.1, forward strand.
GCGGCGCGGTTAGCCGGCTGCCACGCTTTCCCCGCCCAGGCGTCTTCTTCCTTCGTTCCTAAGGCAGATGTCGTTCGGATTATGTGCTTGAAACTACTATGTTATATATGTGTAGAAGTATGTGGTTGAAACTACTATATTGTCTATGTGTAGAACTATGTGCTTGAAACAAATTTATGGATATGTACAACTAAGTATTTGTGCTACTTGATGCATATGTGACCAATGTATCACTTATTTGTTTGTTGGCCAACTACTAATGGTTCTTCATGGATGATTTTTTTTGTTTCGCGGCCATTCTTATTGTTATAATGTCAAATATGTCCTATATACAACTGAAGCAAGAATGTCAAAAAAAATTCAGAAAAAAACTTCAATTTAGATCTTTTTTGATCGTGCTATCCGGTTTACTGTTACCCGTACCAGTAATACGTAACCAGTTTTCATTGTCCAAGATTTTAAAATTTAAATTTGTAGCGGTTTTTGACCGTTGGTCAAACCGGTGGCGAGCAGTTTTAGAGATAATATTGGTTTTTTAATCCTTGGTCGCGGACCCTATCCCGATCTCTTCCTTCCTGCGCCCTCACCCCCTCCCTCGTACTCTCTGTTCAACCTCGATTCTGCCATGGAGTCCTCAACGGACAGTGACGGAGGACGAAGCGCCGACGAAGATACAGCACATTTGTGAATAGTACCTCCAAACAGTGACCAAACAGTGCAGATACGGTGACCAAACCGGATTTTGGATCGGACCGAGATATGGCACCGGCCATACTGGCCACCATGTACTCCGCCACTACCAACGGAGGCTGTCGGCGACGAGCAAGTCCACGAAATGGATAGATCAGAGGATGAGGTGCTATCCCGACCAGATTTGGCGTCGAATCTTCCTCTTAATCGGCGACAACACGCGTTCTTCCGGGTGGAGCACCGAGCGGTCGCCATGGTTCATCGCCGGTCCGCGCGTCGGCCCTCCTCCCCAAATGGGCCTGGTCAAGTGACGAGGGGCGGCTGCCAGGTTGACGCGGCTAGTCGGGGGCACTGGCCTTGGAGCTCTTGCTGCCATGGCTGCAGCAGGTCGGGGCGTAGCCTGGGCAAGGCAAGCCGGGGCGCTGGCCTTGGAGCACCTACTGCCATGACCGCGATAGGTTTAGGCGATGCCTGCAACATCTGTGCGAATGAATTGTGCCTTTCCTTCATGCATTCCATGGTCCTGTGGATGAGGTTGCTGCTCCTGTTGATATCATCGCCAGAGGTCCAACCAAGTAGTCCTGTGATTACTGGGGCGTTGCATCTGAAAAAAAATGCAAAGCCTTTGATATGGTTGTCATGTAACTTGCGTGCTATTTGGTGTTGGTGACGAGCTTTTGAGCTGATGGTCTAGTAATATGTTCAGGTTCTGAATTCAGTGCAGTATTTTGCTGCTATCCAAAATGTATGACTAAACTTATGCCTATGGATTTGATGGTGGTACTGCAGGTAATTGTTTACAAAAAAGATTATCTTTATTGAGCCCCCTTTCATGCTTCCTTTTGCGGACTAAATGAGTCTGAATGTTAGATTTGAAGGTGGACATTCATTTGTCTGAATCCAGTTTATGTTAGATCACTCTAAATTCAGTTTATGTTAGATTACTTTGAATTCGGTTTATGTTTCCAGTTTATGTTAGATTACTCTAAATTCAGTTTATGTTAGATGAATGTTTCTGTTCAAAATGTACATATTGAAGGAAAACAGTAGTTCAGTTCAGATTTTAAATAGTTTATGTAATAGTGTGAAGCGTATTTAGACTCAACTATCTATGTAGTGTTAGTAGACATTGTTATTTTTGGATGATATATATTATTTGTGCTCAAAAATGTATTTTCTGATGAAAATATTATAGAGAACAACACATTTATATATGGAAAACATCAAAACATCGTTCTAAGGGTATAATGGGCAATTACTATCAAAATCTCATTTTTTTTAAAGTTGAAGTTGATCTGTCAGCCAAACATAATAAATAACTCTGTCGACTCTAAGACTAAGTTGCTTCATGATCAAGTTGATAAAGCTGAGTTGAGTTTTATGAAGTAAAACACTCCTAAATAGATCCTAAATATAGGCTACCACCAAAAAAACCAGTACACCAATCGTCAATAAGCCGCCATCATGGGTTTCATATCGACGCGAACCACCACAATGATGCCAATCCTGCACCAAAGGTGAATACAAAGCATCTCAGTATCAATCAGCACATTGTGGCGTGGAGCATCACAGCGCTCGGATTTCGAGCAAGGTATCGATGTTTACCTGCAGCGAGGGCACTGACGAAGGCACGCGTCGACGTGGCGGCGGCACCGGACCGCGCCGCCTCGGCGGAGGAGTCGCAATTGGAGGTAGAGTTCCAGTCCCCGCAGAGGCACAGGTCGTCGTGGTTCTCCATGTGGTGCCCGCACGCGCCGCAGAACCCGCGGTTTGCCTCCGGCAGCGACCACGCCGCCCGGATGCCGTACGCCCACCCGGCGGCCCCGCCCGCCGCGTGCACAGGCGTGAGCTTGTACGCGCTGCTGTACCCCTCGCACTCGAGTCGGGTCACGTTCACCGCCCGGATGGCGGTCCAGGGCACCGCGCAGCACTCGAGGGGCGACCCGTCCGAGTGCTCGAACAGCCGCTGGTCGCTGCCGTTGTTGTAGTCGTCCCACGCGGGGCACGCGTAGTAGTCAGCGCACCCCATCCCGGACACGTTCCGGCAGGGGAGGTGGCGGTCGGGGAAGCTCTGGAAGAGCGACGACGTGGCGTGGCAGCCCAGGAGGAGGAACACATTGTCCGGGTCGGGCACCAGGTACGGTTCCCGCCATAGCTCGACCACGAATCCGTTGCCCCGGCCCGCGGTGGAGCGATCGAGCGCAAGGCAGTCGGACATGGCCGGATCGTGCAGGGTGAGGCCACGGTAGGCGTAGTCCACATCCATGACGCGGTAGGAGCCCGATGGGAGGTGCAGCATCAGCGCGCCGTTGATGCAGAAGAGCAGGTCCCGGAGCCCCGCGTGGCCGCAACCCGGCCGGAGCCCGAACGGGTAGTCCACCGTGATGTTGCCGCAGAACGACCGGCACGTTGGCGGCCGAGGCCGCTGGAACCCACTTACACAGCGCGAGCAACGCGGCCAGGTAGTAGCAGGGACGCAGCTGTGCCATTGTGCTGCGCGCGCTTGATGCTTTTGCAGGAGAAATTATGCGAATGTGGCAACGGCTGAACAACGCCCCGAGGTAGGGGAACGAAGAGTATCTGGCCGTGTTCTACGATGAAGATACACAACACGGAAGAACGATTCCTTTCTTTCTTTGGAAGAAGAGTTGGGAGGCATCATCCGCTTTTCTTTAACGGCGCTTTAGCTTTAGCTTTTTTGATTTTGTTTCCACACTCCTCTCACGTACATTGCTTTCCGGTTTTGCTCTCGTTGCCCTCTCTTTGAAAAATCAAACTACCACACCACGACTGCAAAGAATTCAAATTACGAGCAGTGATGTATACATGATATATCTCTAAATGTGTTTCATTCAGTGTTCATGAATTCAGATGGGAAAAAAATCAGCACCCACCAAATCCGATTTCCCCCCATTTTTACCGATTTTTCGGGAAAATCGACCGGTGGAAATAGGAATGTTGGCCTAGCTGAGACCTGCTCATGGCAGGCCACAACCACAGCCCATTTCCCTATGAAAAAACACTACCACAGCCCACATTCATGATCCGTCGAAACAATTGGAGGTTTTGTGTTTGGGTTGGGGCACATTATTTCTAGCGGGCTGGCTCTCAGCAAAGACCGAAACCTCTCCTTCCAGGTTTACCCCTTGTTCGTTGCGCCGTGCTCGCGACGATCCCGCGGACCACGCACGCGGACGCAGGCGCCGTCGCAGGCACACCACACACAGTCGTCTCACGCGGAACGTAACAGACCAGCCAGCCGCAGGCCAGGCAGAGTCGCGCAGGCCAACCCCAACCCCAACCCAACGGAAGCGCACCCCGCCCCATCCTCTGTCTCGCTCGCCTCGCTCGTCTTCGTCTCTGCAATTCCTCTCCACCCCCACCCGCGTCAACCAACCAAACCCTAGAAGCCTCGCCCGCCGCGTCCTAATCACTCTCCGCCTCCTGATCCTTCGCCGCTCTCGGCCCAAAACCCTACGCCCTCCCTCGCGGACGGTGCCGGTAAGCTCCCCGTCTTTCCGCCCCCTCTCTCCTCTCTCTCGCTCTCTCTGATCCCCTTCCGTCACGATTTGATTCGGGCGCCACGCCGCGTCCCGCGGTTTGATCAGCCGGCGCGTTGAAATGGGATCGCCCGACGGAGCGCTTGACGGGCGGCGCGCGCCCGTGGAATTTTACGGCCGGACGGGCGGTCTGGCGCCCGGGGATCGCGCGATTCGATGGTGGTCGCGAAGGTGGCAGGCGCGCCTGCGTGTATGGTTCTCATGGAACGCTTCGCGTCGAGAATTTTTGTGGAATTCGATGGGAAGCGAGGTGGTAGCGTGCTAAGCTGCAGCCTGCAGGGGTCGTTTCGCGATTATTTGGTCAAGCTGCGGGTGGACTTTCATGATAAGCAGATACTGCCTTATCCTTTTCCTTGCCTGATGATAACCAAGTCTTAGAATTTTCGAAGGCATGTGAATTGAAATATAACTATTTTTCTAGAAGCTAATGATTGTCAAATGCTCGCGGGGCCAGCGGGTATGATTCGTATAATGTTTTTTGTTCTGATTCGATAACCCGACAAAAAAATGGAACATAAGCGAATATACTGAGCCAATCGCATGAGTAGGGAATTTCAGATTATCTGATCTTGTAGTAGATATCTCGTTTCTTTCTTCTGTTGTTACATGCGTAAAGTTTTTATGTGGCACTTAGTTATTGTGGTCCGGGATATCACGACAAGCGCAATTTATTGTAGAAGAAAATCAAACTGAAGTTAGATGTCATTGGCTGAGAGCTTGTGCGCCAAACGATAACGGTGCCAAAATCGTGCCTGTTTTCATTGCTTTTTTGGCATGTGAAATTCACACTTGTCGTATCCCTCAGGTGAGCAACGTGATGTGCATGTAGCGTCTACTTACTAGGCCACTTTATTGTTATTGCGGTGCAGAGTAGCTATAAATATAGATTGTGGTGTATCAGAATTTTTTTCTTAATGTAACGGATACCCAAGTTGGCATTGGTCTCCTTAGATTTGGTTAAATGGACATATTTATGTTCTTTACAGTTTTGATTATTCATTAAGGGGAGCCCTGGTGCAGTGGTAAAGCTGTTGCCTTGTGACCATGAGGTCATGGGTTCAAGTCCTGGAAACAGCCTCTTGCAGAAATGTAAGGAAAGACTGCGTACATGAGACCCAAACTGGTCAGACCCTTCTTCAGACCTGTGCAAGCGAGAGCTACGTGCACTAGGATGCCCTTTTCCCTTTTATTTTCCTTGCGGGCTATTGATATTCTCCATTTGTTACAACTTTCTTAATTTGCTTATAAGTTTGCTCTGTTGTATGCAAACTTCAAATATTTCTAAATAGTCATGATGATGACAATAAAAAAGGACTCCAGTTGCTCTGCCAAAAAGAATTCTAATGAAAAGGCTTACCTTACACTGATCTATGTCACAGATTTTTGTTTCTGCTTTTCTTTTGTTTGTGAAAATCTTCACTTGTTTCTTAGAG
>VSTD030004891.1:0-10050 GCA_008808055.3 Sporobolus alterniflorus
GCTTTCCTTTGATACCGAAGCGGCATACACCTTTTATTGGGGAGACTCGAAGGTATACGTGATCATTCACTCCAAATTCTAAGGGACTGCCCCTATTGTCGGTGTAGCTCTTCTGACGAGATTGGGCGGCTAGGATGTTTGCTTGAATTTGCTTCACCTTCTCTTCTGCCTCTGTCACAATGTCCAGACCAAAGACAACCCTTTCGCCAGACTCAGACCAGCTCAGTGGGGTGCGACAGGGTCATCTGTAGAGTGCCTCAAAGGGTGACATCTTGATACTCGCTTGATAACTGTTGTTGTACGAGAACTCAGCTAGTGGCAGATGCTTGTCCCATTTCAGCCCATCCATCAGAACACAAGCACGGAGCATATCTTCGATGATTTGATTGACTCGCTCCGTCTGTCCGTCTGTTTAGGGGTGATAGGCTGAGCTTCTGATGAGATGGGTGCCCAAACACTCATGTAGTTGCTCTCAAAACCAAGCAACGAAGATAGATCATGTATCGGAGATGATGGTCTTTGGGATGTCATGATAACGGACAATGTGGGATATGTATAGCTCGACATACTGTCCGAACCTGTATGCCGTGGCTACAGGTATGAAGTGGGCTGACTTAGTGAAGCAGTCCACGATGACCCATATTGAATTATACCCACACGAGGTGTGAGGTAAACCCACAATGAAATCCATGCAGATGTTCTCCCATATCCACTCGGGAATGCTAAGGGTTGCAGGTTTCCGCGCAGGTCTCAAGTGATCGGCTTTGATTCTTTGACATGTGTCACACTCGGACACATACTTTGCTATTTCTCGCTTCATTCTTGTCCACCAGAAATACTTCTTCAAATCTTGGTACATCTTGTTGGTTCTCAGATGGATAGAATACCATGAGTAGTGAGCCTCATCCATGATCTTGCAACGAAACTCAAAGTCCTTTAGAACCACGAGACAGCCCTTGAACTATAGAACTCCATCGACATCTTGTCAGAAGCATTGAGCTTCTCCCAATTCCAATCTTCAGCGGAGATGACCCATTCCAACATCCGTCCTTTGTGTGGCAATGATGTCTTCTTTGATAGTTGGAATGAGAGCTATGTTATTCAATCTACCATGGGGGACAACTCAGAGACTTGGTTCTTCGGGATCACAACATGCAGAGTGAGACTGGACTGTGATATGGTTGCATCGGTGTTTGCAGCTTAGGGCATCGGCAACCACATTTGCCTTGTAAGGATGATAATGGACTTCCAACTCATAATCCTTTATCAGTTCTAGCCATCTTCACTGCCTCATGTTTAAATCAGGTTGAGTGAAAAGATACTTCAAGTTTTTGTGATCAGTGTAGATATGCATCAAATTACCCAACAGATAGTGCCTCTAGACTTTCAAGGTATGAACAACAGCCAAGAGCTCTGAGTTATAAGTGGGGTAATGCTCTTCATGGCGTCGAAGCTGTCACCAAGCATAAGCAATTGCACGACCATCTTACATCAATACTTCTCTAATACCCGTGCCGGATGCATCACAATACACATCAAACGACTTCTCAATGTCGGGTTGAGCCAATACAGGTGCAGTAGTGAGGAGCTTCTTCAAAGTGAGAAAGACTTCTTCGTATTGCGGGCTCCATTTGAACTTGGCCTCTTTCTTTAAGAGTTGAGTCATTGGCTTGTCGATCTTAGAGAAGTTTAGACTGAATCGGCGATAATATTCCGCTAATCCAATGAAGCTACGGATTTGCGTTACCAATCTCAGAGTCTTCCAGTCAAGTACTTCTTTAACTTTGCTTGGGTCAACGACAATAACCTCTGCGGAGATGATATGCCCAAGAAACATAACTTCCTTCAGCCAGAAAGCCCACTTGCTGAACTTGGCATTGAGTTGATGTTCTTGAAGTCGTTGCAGAATAAATCGGTGATGCGACACATGCTCTTCTTCACTCTTGAAATAGATCAAGATGTCGTCAATGAAGACCACAACAAACTTGTCCAACTCTGGCATGAACACGGAGTTTATCAGGTACATGAAATATGCAGGAGCATTGGTGAGTCCAAATGACATAACCAAATACTCGTACAAGACCATCTCGAAATTGGAAATGCATGATCTTGACCATCCTGTTATTTGTTGGTGCAGAAAACATCAACAATTAGTGCGACGGGAAGGGGGATTTGTAGCGTGCTTTCCTCCAAACGTTCTGATGGTCCACTCATCCACACTCACCGTCGCCACCGATGGAGAGCGCCTGACAAGCGGTAACTTTTCCCTCAGTGAAACCGTTCCCTTTGGGAGCCTCGATTTCATCACTGATTGCTTTGGCGACCTGAGCCTCTCCCCGAAGGGGGGGGGCGACTCAAGTGCTATCTTTGTGGGAATGACCCACAACGGGGGTGACTCAAGTGCTATCTTTGTGGGAACCCCTGACAAGTTCTACACGACTTCTAGTGGAGAGGGAAGCTCTGGCCTGCCCGTCCCCTGAAGGCTCTGCACGGGGGCATTGCCTGCTCCCACCGCAATCGCACGATGGTCGAAAGACATTCTGAACACTTAGACCATGATGACAATTCCACCCCGGGGCCCCGCACCACGGTCGGACACCAGGTCCTCTCCTGAGTGATGGCATGCCTTTCAAGAGGGGCAATGAGCACGAGGCAGCGCAATGGTGAAGCAAGCTCACCGGCAAGCAAGAAATCACCACGGCACAACGATTCAAGCCACCGTGATACACGCCCGTGCTTGAGGCAGAGAGTCTTAATGGTGGACGTCGTCGCCATTCAAGCTCAGGCCAAGGGAGTGTCTCCCGTCATCAGCTGTGAGGGGGACCAATGTCTTGCTTTTGCTAGGGCTAGCCAGGAGGTGGACACGTTACCTCCACCCTACATCGATGGGGTGGACATGTTGTATCGCCAGCTCGAGGAAATCCTCGCCATCGCCACTACGCAGCCGGCAGAGTGTGCCCGTCGGCGTCGAGCTGGAGACTCAACCTCTAGCTTGGTCCGCTCCAGGGCCGACTAGCGGCATGCGGCCACGAAACCCTCCCCGACAAGGGTGGCACCATCATTGGCTAGGTTTTCATCCTTGGGCTCGCCATGGCAATAGGGCCAGCATGCCGCCAGTCTTGTCAAGGGGACGAGGGCATGCTATCCGAGCACCGGACGTGGAACCCGCGCTAAGGCGGGCATGATGACCAGAAGGAACTTGGCTGAGGTCCTAAGGGACCAGGATCAATGGCGTCCAGGAGCGACACACGCAACGTGCAGCCATCGCCTCCTTTTTGGGCACCAAATGACTTTTTCAGGTACACCATCGAGGAACTACTTAGCCTCGCCGCCTAGTACACCACCAGCAAGGAAGCAGCCAGACCTCTCCCCAGCCTAGGCGGTAGGGAAATGGTTCCCAGCAGCAGCAAGGCAAGGCCGACAAGAAGAGGCGGAGGCAGCGTCCTCAGTGTGCCGCTACCACCGCCAGCCACGATGATGATGATGACAGCAAATAGGCCGACAGATCCGACATGGAGCGCATTACGACCGCCAGACACAGCGTCAAACACCACATGCGGCCGTTGATAGACCACATCGAGAGACTCCTCGAGGAGGCCTGCCCCAACCACGTGTACCCCATCAACCACAAGCTCAAGGACTGCGACTTGATGAAGAACTTTATGGTCTCAGGGTCCCTCACTCGGGACATGGAACCCGAGGAGGGCCCGAGTGGAAGAGATGTGATGCCCTTCTACAGGGAAGATGCAGTCATGACGATCTATGATGGACACCCCCCTTCGTGGAGGCATCGCATGCCCAACTTGAGTCCCGGAACCCCAACACGCTAAACCGCACTAAGCATAGGTGTAGGCTCAGCACGGACCCAAATGACTGAGCCAACCCACACTGAACCGGCCCAGCCCGACCACACCAAAGCCGATCCTATTTAAACCCCGCCACCCCACCCGCCTAGGGTTTTCAGCCCCACATGAGCTATCATGCTCCTCGATTACGACGTCGCCAGATCTCACCTGAGCCGTGATCCACGCTCTGCCCCACCGCCACCACCATAGATCTCCTTGTTGTCGCATTTTCAGACTGCGCTGCCATCCCCGAGAGCATCGTTGACTGCTCCTCACGATGAAGACGAACATGGCGAGGGAGCTGCAACGGACAGCGCCCCGATCCAATCAAGGCCCCGACGTCCTGATCCAATGGTGTTTCGGGCGACGGTGGCCTGATTCCGTGGAGCACATGGCGATGATGGTCGGATCAGCGGCGGTAACGTAGAAGACATCAAACTCACATACCCAGCAACGACAGTGCAATTCAATCAAGCCCGATGGTGATGATGGCCAGATCTCGGTGGGGTGACCCACTCCACATCGGTGATGAGGTTAGTTCTCGACGGTACACAGGGTTATTTCCCTGCCACGATGGTGTCCAATGCACAGGCAGGATAGGGTTCTCACCGGTGGTCCCGGCGCCGAGGTGCTCACCATTGAAATTGATGTGGATTATACTAGTGAACGACGTTGAAACTAATGTATTGGATATGTAGAAACTGGATGTTGAGATTATTGTAATTGCATAGTCTATGTGTATTTGTGTGTTTCTATCATCTGGTTGCAACGGTGAATGTTGTTCAATTTCAAAGATTGACATATTGATATGCAAATGAAGTATTGAAATGATTATAACTGACTGATTAAGTTATTGCAATCATATATCTAAACGATTACAGCTAGCTGATGTACATTATTGAAATTGCAACTCTGATGTTGGATCTATTGAAATTGACTCTTCAAATCGTTGCAACCACATTTCTAACAGAACCAACCTGCATGACCTGATTGGATCAGCTGAAATCACGTGGATCTCATCCCAAAAATGCGGACTTCTAAAATTGCAAGTGATTAATTGTCTTTTAAAAACGGCAGATGCTATACTTAAAGAAACCGGTGTGATTAATTAACTTCTAAAACTGGGAGATCACATTCCTAAAAAAAGCGTCATTAATTGGTTACTATAATCATTGTGGTTAATTGGACATAATTAATTGTTTCCTAAACCGGTAGGAAATTGCCCTAAAAAATGACGCCATTTGGCTGGTCAAAAGAAGTCTGTGTAGCCCACCATCACCCTATGTGCTGAATCACAATGGTTGCTCAGCATATGGTTTGTTTAGACTCGCCGTGTATATATATATATTGTATATCTATATAACACCTATGCTGAGCATAGGTGTAGTTTCAGCACAGACCAAGCACACGTGAGCGATCAGACCTAAATGGCACTCTCGTGGCCCATGGGTCCGAGCAAGACCCACCCTGATGGACCTAAACCACCCCCACCGAACCACCTATTTATTGGTCCACGCCCTAGGGTTTCGACCATTTTTCTACCACCGCTGCTACAACTCCTCTCGCTCACTGCCAGGGTCCTGCCGCCGGATCGCCTCTCCAAGCATGTCGACACCGGATCTCACCTGGTGCCGCTCCACCCTACCTGACGCAATGGGCTTGGAGGTCGGGGTGGGGTGTCGTTGGATGCAATTGAATCCCACGACATGACGTACTCAGAGGCAGGCTGGGGAGCCGTCCATAGCAACCATTGGCGGTGATGTAGCGGACTCAGCGGCGACATCCATTACCGGTGGGCAGCAAACTCGGTGGCGACATTCATTGGTGGTGGCGGTGCGACAGGCTCGGTGGTGGAACCCATTGGCAACGGCGACCTGGTTCCACGGAGCACGAGGAAAATCAGCGGCGGAGGTGCGAGGATGGTCAGATCACCGAGGTGGCCCACTCTGCGTTGGCGATGAGGTTCGAACTCGGTGCCACACGTGGTTATTTCCCCACCGTGATGGCATCCAATGCACAGGTAGAATGGGGTTCTCGTTGGTGGACCCGGCGCCGAGGTGTTCACTATAGAGATTGATGTGGATTATACTAGTAAGCGATATTGAAACTGATGTTTTTGATATGTAGAAATTGGATGCTGAGATCATTGTAATTACATAGTCTATGTATATTTTGTGTGTTTGTATCATTTGGTTGCAACAATGAATGTTGTTGAATTTCAAAGATTGACTAGTTGAGTTGCAACTGAAGTATTGGAATGATTACAACTAACTAATTAAATCATTGCAAGCATATTTGTGAACGATTGCAACTAGCAGATGAACATTATTAAAATTGCAACTTTGATATTGGATCCAATGAAATTGACTGTTGAAATCGTTGCAACCGTGTTTCTAACAGAACCAATCTACATGACGTGATTGGATAAGTTGAAATCGCATGGATATCATTACAAAAATGTTTACTTCTAAAATTGGAAGTGATTAATTGCCTTTTAAATCCGGGAGATAGCATACCTAAAAAACTGCATGATTAATTGATTTCTAAAAAACTGGGAGATCACATTCCTAAAAAAAGGCGTCATTAATTAGTTACTATAATCGTTGTGATTAATTGGACATAATTAATTGATTTTTAAACTGGTAGAAAATCGCCCAAAAAATGATGGCATGGCTGGCCCTAAAGAGGTCCGCACGGTGCACCATCACCCTATGTGTTGAATCACAATGGTCGCTGTAACATCCCGCCATCAAATCCGTGTAATCAAGATTTCAGTTCAAGTTTTCATCAAATTCAATCCCCAAACTTAAATATAATTTTCATTTGAATACAGTTGACCTTTGGCCAAAGTGCCCAATATGAAAGTTGTGGCAAATATTCAAATCTATCTCGATGCAAAATTTTGCATTTTTTTGAGGTCCCCAAGCATTTCTCCTATTTTTATTCTCTCCTGCTAATTTATTCAATTGGAAAAGGATTTAAAATGGAAAAAATCAGTGTGGTCCATTTTCTCTGCAGCAGGCCCAGCTCTGCACTGACCCCGGCCCATCTTTGCGCGTGAGCCGGCCTGCCAGTCTGTTACGAAGCCACCATTGCCGACAGACGGGGCCCACCTGTCGGGGCCGTCTTCCCCCAAATCCTCCCTGGCTGCGCGCTCACTGGCATTGCCGCCGCTGCATCATCCACCCGCCACCATCCCTTCATCGCGAGGATGCCCCCATGTGTTGTTGCGTCGGCTGCGGTGCGACGTGGCGTCCCATCACTGCTGCCCACCATCATCTGCCCTCGTCGCTGCTGTGCCGGTCAGATTCTGGAGCCGACTGCTCAGTATGAAGTCATCGAATAGGTCGCTCTGCTAGCCAAGCTTTCACTGTCGAATGCATGTCGTGGAGGCCATCGTCTAGCGCTGCCCGCGTGTGCATGTAGCCATGTAGACAAGGTGCGCTGGCACTCCCCGTCATGCCGTGTGGCTCGCCTAGGCTCCGATGCTCTGTCCACCTCACCACCTCTAGCAGCTAAAGGACAATGCCATGCGCGCATTGCCTCCACACGAGGCCATCGTAGCAGCCGCTCGCTGCATCATCTGCGCCCACGCGTGCACGCGCTGCTGACATGGCGCAACAGAGCGCTAGCTGCCAAGGCTGAGCCGTCCCGTCCATCCCATCCACCCTCCACCCACGCAACTATAAAAGGGACATTTCCCCATGCATTTTGTCCGCGCCACTGGCTTCGCCGTCCGCTGGTAAGGATGCCACCTCTTCCGCCCCTGTTTTCACGACTGGCTCATCGTTGCCAGACCTAACCAGCCTCCTTCTTTCTTTCTCGATAGGTCCCAAAGCACCCACCCAACTTGGAGCAGCTTTTCGGGGCATGGTCGACTTCCCCTGACCACCGGAGCCATCTGGCACCATCGACCGCATCGGTGAGTTCCGCCCCTCCATTGTTTGCCCTCCTCACTGTGAGTCAGGGCTCTCAATCGTGTCAAGCGAGTGCACTGTGGGCTAGGGAAGCTTGTGGTTTATACCTTGCCAAGGTTTGGCCACCAGCGAGCCACCGCGAGCCATGCCACGGCATGCACTCTGAGCGCGCTCGAGGCCGAGCGCACCGCACCGAGTGCGCACTGCGTGCAGACATGGGTCGCGCCCTGCGACCGGCTCGTGCTGTGTGGGCTGCACTAGCCAGGCCTATTCAGTGCTGTGGTCAGGCCGCGACAGGTTGAGCGCGCGCTGTTCAAGCGGGCCGAGCTCAGTTTCGGCCCAGAAGCCATTTAAAAATTAAAAATTCCTTTTCTATTTTTCATTCGGTTTCAAACTGAATTCAAACTTCAAAAATTTGTATCTAAATATTTAGAGCTCCAAAAATTATGAAATCAGTTCCGTTGGATTCAAAATTTTCTGATCTATCCAATAAAATTATTTAGAAAACTGAAATTTTGTCCTTGAGATAATTTCTGTTAAAACTCGAATAACCCCTCTCTATTGATATATGCCATTGTCATCGCGTGTACGACCTGACGTCGATGGGCTCATTCCAAAGGAGGAGAAGGTCGAGCAGGAGGATCCCGGAGTCCACAAGCCACAAGTTTTGAGGAGCTTAACCCTGAGCAAGGCAAGCCCCGGTGCATATAGCGCCCGTAGATCTAACATGAATTGTGTTATTTTTATTTTGCATGTGATGTATTGTGCTTTTACGTGTAGGGTATTATTGATTGATGGTGATAGGTTGTATGGTAGCACCCTTCCTCATATTATCCTTGATTAGTTGTGTATTTTTGTTACGACTAGAACTGCTATGCGTAGTTGATAGCTATCGGTAGAAGTCGAGTGGTAGGTCCCACTCACATATAGGAGCCCTCTTTTCATGAACTAGAAGGATATTGGTTATGTTGAGTAGAGGTTATGTTTATTTACTGTTGCTAGACCGGGTGGGGCAAGTAGGGGGATCAGTGGAACACTCGAAAGGGAAGGGCGGGGATAGTGCTGTGGCTATTCCGAGGTTTCTATGTGGTAGCACTCGTCCATGTTGGTTAAGGACCGCACCGTTTTGGCCCCGACGGCAAACCTTGAGTTGTGTATTGACCGTATGTTGGGTTTTATGGGGCCAGATAAGCTGAGTAGCTTTTGTAACTACTATGTCGAACCGCACCTCCCTGCTTCATGTGGTGCTTTTACTTTTGGAGGGAGAATGAGGCCGAGGGTCAAAACTTCATCCCGGGAGCAGGGGCCCGATTTCAACATAGTAGAGACTTGTGAATGGTTGTCATATGTGAGAGCCTTCAGGAGCCAAGCATATGGCGTGTTGGTCTGGTTCTTCCCCTGTAGGGTGTATATCGATTCGAGTCGCCATGACACTCTCGGTTATGAGTGATAGTTTGTCGTTGCCGCCATCTCGTAGTATGTTTGGTGGATTGTTGGTGGATTCGAGGAGTTAGATATGGATATGTTCAGGATTATAATATCATTATTTATAATTGTTTACCTTCGACATTGACATGGGTCAACATTCTATTTGCTTATGCTTGTTCTTGTTTGTAGGTGCAAGCATAGTACTTGGCTAAAGAAATTAAAATGGCTAAATTAATAAAAGCTAAGGATCAACTGCTAGTCGCCGAGTCCTTAGTCCTGTCAAACCCTTAGTGTCTTGCATGTCTAGGAGTCAGCTATTTATAGCCACGTTGACAGATAAGTGTTGCTAAGCTTTAGTTGCTCAGGCTTTGCCTTGTTAAATTATTGTGTGCAGGTAGCTCCTCTCTCCCTTCCGGTGATGCCGAGAGCGGCTACCAGTGGGAGGTCTAGACTCCTGACGGTTGTCCCCGTACTGAGAGGCACTATAGGCATTGACTGCTGCTGAGGGCGGTGCTTTGGGGCATGGTGTCACCCATGTATCGTCGAGAGTATTAGCTTTTACTTATCATTTATTATTCCGCTATAAGAACTCTGATGTATCAAATTTGAACCTTAAAATTGTAATAATTTTATATTCAGAACACTATTATTATGGCTTGTATGCATGTACTTGTGAATTCTCACTTCACTGAGAATCCTTCGACGTGATCGTGGTTAACACCATCATTTTGCGATGGGGGTGTTACACCTGGTATCAGAGCCACGTCGAGGTTAAGTGCATGCTAATGAGCCTTAAAAAAGACCAACCACGTTGTTGCGGCGAGGATCGTGTTAGCCCACATAAGGACTATAATAGCTCT
>VSTD030004892.1:0-10049 GCA_008808055.3 Sporobolus alterniflorus
TTTGCATAACCAATTTTCAATTTAC
Organism: Sporobolus alterniflorus; assembly: GCA_008808055.3. NCBI lineage: Eukaryota > Viridiplantae > Streptophyta > Magnoliopsida > Poales > Poaceae > Sporobolus > Sporobolus alterniflorus. Next base: position 26 of record VSTD030004892.1, read on the forward strand.
GGTAAGGGGTATTTGTTTTAGTTTTTTATCACTTTCTTGAATTAGTTTTCGGGAGATTCAAAAGCTGGATGATCATAAAAACGAGAAGCTAAGAAGTTCATGAAAAAATATTTTTAACTTCTCGTTTCTAGGGCCATCCGGTTTTTAGATCTCTCAAAAACTAATAGAAAAATGATAAAAAAGCTAGAAACAAACACCCCTTAGACCGTCTTTCTTTTAGCATCTTATTCCTTCATATTTATAGGCACAAGTGACTTGTTAATTAAAGATTCCATTATAAAATTTGGAAGTAACTTTGCATTGAAGTAGAAAGTATTTATCGTGCAAATAACTGGTCTATATCCTCTAATAAATAGGCCTAAAAAATAATCTAGTACATGATGCTAGAGAGAGGAATATGTATTAGGATTACAACGACAAGATGTATATATATATATACAAAGAACATTGAAGTGATAATTATCAAAAGAGGTCATGCCATCCGCACAGGAATAATTCATTACCTTGTCAACACCTTGATTACAAGCATAGACCAAAGCATCAGCAAGTGTAAGCCTTCCCTCTGCATCAGTGCTATCTACCTGAAGAAGCATTAAAAAAAAGATAGACGGAGACCACCAAAAAAGACCCACAAAACTTATTACCAGGAACGCACCTCGATCGTCTTCCTGTTGGAAGCAGTCACTATGTCACCAGGTCTCATTCCTGTGCCACTAATCATATTTTCACAGGCAGCAGCTATGAAATGAACCTGCCAGAAGGCAAATCATAATTAGCAAAAACCAATGAAAGTATAACGACTTCTATGTACTAAAACTTAAGCACCTCTACTCCAGGAGGCTTGATTTGGCCCAAAGCTTTTGCTGCACCTAAAGCAGCCGCAGAGCCTCCCATATCCCACTTCATAAGCTCGATGCGGGCTATCGGTCCGGTCTTAATGTTGTAACCACCACTGAAGAGATGGGAGAATCAATTGATAAGAAGGACCATTAGTAAATATACCAGCTAGCATAACAGAGTATATGCAATTTTACATGGTTTCTGATGAGACTGCAGTAAATCCATGTTGAAAGTACTGCAAACCTGTCAAAAGTTAGACCTTTGCCAATGATAGCCAGCTTCCTCCTGACATTACCGTCGGCGGGTTTGTAGCACAAGTGGATGAAGCGAGGAGGGTTTTAAGAGGCCGCAGCAACTGCCAAGTAGGTGCCCATCTTCAACTCCCTGCATTTCTCTGCATCTAATATTGTGGCGGTGATCACATCACTGTGCATCGCAGCGATCTTGGATGCCTCCTCAGCAAGCACAGCTGAAATTAAAGGACGTGCAATGCCACAAATGGATTTGTGAATGGGCCGGACATACTATACTGTTAGCTGAAAATCAAGACATGCTGATTGCTGACCAGGGGCTAGGACATTAGCAGGAGAGTTGACAAGGCTTCTCCCAAATATGACGCCGGAGGAGAGGTGGTTAGCGAACTCAAGCTTCTTATCCACCTCCAGACCAGAGCCCAACCCAATGAGTTGCACTTGTTTCAGATGCACGTTTTTGCATTCAGACTTGTACCTGCAGTCCTCGTACAATCCGAGCACCGTACCTGCAGTCCACAGGCATAATTGGCACATCAGAAAAAAAAGTAAAAGAAAAAGGCGGGAGAAGCATCAATCAAAATGAAGTACCGGTAGCAATCTCCGCGGCAGCGTTCAGGCTGCGCTGTTCTTCTGAGATCACACTAGCTGTCCCGGCGAAGTCCTCCGCCGCGGCCGCCGAGCTGGCCGTCCAGCTTCTTCAGGACGGCGTTCTCGAACCCGGAGTCCGAGTCTTTGGACAGGTCCTTCTCTGTCACCGCAACAGCGAGGACGTCTCCGTTCCAGTCGGAGAAGTCCATGTCGTCGGCAGCAAAAGTAACCTGAAAAGAACAAGAGCGACGATGCTAAGCACTCGGGAAACCCAAAAAAGATGTGGTTGCGGCTAGGAAATCAAGCAACTGTTTCGATCATGAACTAGCGTGTTCCTGATCAAGTCAACCGAGAGATCAGGTCGCCTATTAAGCAGCTTAATTTTCTGCAGAATTAGATAGTACTACATACCCATGGCGATTTCTCATCAAACAATAAAGACGGTCAACAGTCGTGTCAATCCAACTCGATCGTTCCATGAAAGCATGCGTACCTGAGGCGACTAGACGGTGTTCGGCTTGGTGAGGCCGAGAGTCGGCACGGCCATGGCGGCGGAGCTGTCCATCCTGCTGCTCAGTGATAGATGAATAATCATATTGATTGAGAGAGGATCGACAAATACTTGATTGAGAGAGGATCGACAAATACATATAGGCCAGAAGACTCCTTCCGTATCCAAACCGACTCATGGAAATATTGTCCGGTAGAATAGGAAGGAGACCACCCGATCAGGACTCTCTAATCATAGACATGCAAGTCTAAAATAAGGAAAATAATCCATCTAATTATAGTAGTCCAACACCTCCCCCCCTCGGAGCGTGGTCAGCCACACAGGGAAGAACGTTCAGACTGGATCTGAACTCCGTGAATCCTGATGAAGGCAATCTCTTAGTGAAGATATCAGCATACTGAGATGAAGTAGGAACATGCAGCACTTGAACTGCACCGGCCGCTACTCATTCCTGAACAAAGTAAAGATCAATCTCAATGTGCTTGGTACGCTGATGATTCACCGGGTTCGAGGAGAGATAGACCACACTAACATTGTCACAGAAGACAATAGTGGCACGCTTAAGAGGAATATGCATTTCCTGAAGAAGCTGACGTAGCTAGGTAGTCTCAGCAACTGCATTGGCCACCGCACGATACTCTGCTTCAGCACTGGAACGGGATACAGTAGGCTGACGCTTCGATGACCAGGAAACGAGATTATCGCCAAGGAAAACAGCATACCCAGAGGTCGACCGACGGGTGTCAGGACAACTAGCCCAATCAGCATCAGAGTAGGCAACCAATGTGGAGACATCCGTGGGACAAAGTTGTAGACCGTGATTCAATGTCCCATGCAAATAGCGGAGAATACGTTTGATCAACGTGTAATGAGGTTCCCTGGGATCATACTTGCTGAACAGTATAAGAGATGTCAGGCCGAGTGAAAGTGATATATTGTAGTGCTCCGGCCAGACCCTGATAGTGAGTCGGATCAGAAACAGGTGGCCCCTCAGTACCAGAAAGCTTGCTGCTTGTGTCGATGGGAGTAGAACATGGCTTGCAGTCAGCCATACCAGCATGCTCAAGAACCTCGACAATGTACTGGCGCTGAGAAAGATGAAATCCATCAGACTGACGAGTAACGGTGAGACCGAGAAAATGGTGCAAAGGGCCGAGATCTGTCATAGAAAACTCGTGCTGGAGAGCTGCAACCACCCACTGGAGAAGAGAGTCTGAAGATGCTGTCAGCACAATATCATCCACATAGAGAAGTAAATAAATTGTGTCATGACCATGTTGATATATGAACAATGATGTGTCAGATTTGGCACTCACAAAGCCAAGAGAGAGAATATGAGTGGCAAAACGACTGTACCAGGACAGAGGAGCTTGTTTCAACCCATAAAGAGACTTGTTTAGACGACAGACGTGATCAGGCCGAGAGCTGTTAACGAAACCAGCAAGTTGCACACAATAGATGGTCTCATCAAGGGTGCCATGCAAGAACGCATTCTTCACATCGAGCTGATGGACATGCCAGTTATGGAAGAGAGCCACTGTGAGCACTGTACGAATGGTAGCAGGTTTAACAACCGGACTGAAAGTCTCATCAAAATCAATCCTAGGACATTGAGTGAAATCGCGGAGAACCCAGCGAGCCTTATACCGCTCTAGTGAACCATCAGGTCGAAACTTGTGATGATAAAACCATTTGCCGGTCACAATGTTAGCACCAAAAGAACGAGGAACCAAGTCCCAAGTGTTATTCTTCTATAGTGCAGAGAATTCGTCGGTCATAGCAGCCCTCTAGTTTGGATCTGCCAAAGCCCCTCGATAGGACTTTGGTATAGGAGACAAAGTAGCAGCATGCAAATCAAACAGTACCTTTGGTTGACGAAAACCACGTTTGCCACGCGTCATCATGCTGTGTTCATTCACTGGAGGCTGAACGACAACATCATTTGGAGGCGCTAGTTGCTCGACAAGTGGTGGCGAGCTGTCGAGGGACGCACCACCAGATGAAGCTCGGGTGGTGCAAGCCTCACCAGGCTCTGGGGAGGCAGCCGTGTCCAGGGAGGCCGAGGCAATCGCAGGGGTAGCACTAGGGGGCTTAGAGGCAGCAGCATCAGAGGAGATGCAGGCCGCCCTCGTAGACGCCAAAACCGAGAACATCATGGCACCGCTGGCAGCAACCTGGGGCGAGGGGCCAACAGGGGTAGCGGTACGGGGAGCCGAGGTACCTGAAACATGTGAGACGCCAATAGGAATAATAGGTGCATCATCAAACCCCGATAGAAAGTCAAAGTCAGATGAAGGAGGTGAAGAGACTTCGGAGAAAGGGAATGAAGTCTCATAAAAAATCACATGGTGGGAGATAATAAGTCTATTGGTGGAAAGATCAAGATAGCGATACCCTTTACGTTCAGAGGGATAGCCGAGAAAGACACATGCAGCTGAGCGCAGTGCCAGCTTATGTGCAGCTGTGGAGGAAAGGTTGGGGTAACATCGACATCCAAAGACTCGAAGATGGTCATAGGAGGGCTGGGTTCTAAACAGTGCAAAGAAAGGTGTAGCGGAGGTCAAAGTCTTAGTAGGTTGGCGATTCAGAAGATAGGTGGTGGTGTGAGTGACAGGTAAAAGAGAACCATCTCCAACGACGATATTGGATGGAGTAGAGAAAGAAGGGAGTTGAGAGGTGCAAAGGTTACCGGAATTTGATGTCATGTGTGTTTCAGCACCTGTATCCATATGCCACTCATGAGTTGGCGGTGGCTGAAGCATCATCGTGTTGAAGTTGGAAGCCAACATGTTAGGGTCCCTGGAGGAGCCGCCGGGGTGTGTCATCCAGCCTTGTAGTGGGCTGGCGAAGCCCGGAGGAGCCACGTGTCATGGCAGGGGCGTGAGCGGAGGAGGCCCAGGCAAGGGCGCCAGCGGAGGCGGCGGCTGGCAGAGGCGCCGTCGGATGTGGCCCAGGCAACACGGATGGCCCTGCATAGAAAGTCTGTGGACGATGTGGTCCAGGCGCACGTGGCGGGATGCCTGGTGGGCCGGCCCAGTACGCCTGGAAAGTACCAAAAGCAGGCTGCCAGGGCGACATTGGAGGGGGCCACGTCGGATGTCCAGCCCAAGGCGTAGTAGGCAGCATTGGACCAGGACCGCCGCCGCCATTCTTCTTACCGCCGTGTCTATTTGGCTTGCGACCACCGCCGGTTCCACCGGAGTTGGGCGATGGCGGCATAGGAGGATGAGGAGCCGAGGCAGTAAGGGCATGAGGCAGCTGGGCATGCTTGGCGGTCATGTTGATCTCGGCGAGGCGAAGGTCGGACTTCACTTCGGCGAACGTCGGGAACGGCCGTTGGCACTGAATCAGCGCACCAAGGTAGGAGAACCGTTCGTTGAGGCCGCGGATGACGTTGAGCACCAACGTGCGATCACGAACAGGTTCGCCGAGATCAGCAAGTTGGTCAGCCATGGACTTGAGGCGGTGGCAATAGTCGGAGTTCGGCAGATTGCCTTGGACGCGGAACTCGGCGTCGAGGAGAAGGGCACGAGTTTTCTTGTTCCCAATGAACTGCTGCTCGAGTCCAAGCCACACAAGGCGAGCAGTAGGAGGGCCGTCATCACGGTTCATGACAACCTCGAGGAGCTCGGGATTGATCGTGCCGTAGAGCCATGACAGGACGGTGCAGTCCATGCGCTTCCACATGGCGTCGTCGGAGCGAGCTTCATCGGAAAGCACACGATCAGCAAGCGCATATCGCCCACATGGCGTCGTCGGAGAGAGCTTCATCGGAAAGCACATGATCAGCGAGCGCATATCGCTCGAGAGTGTTGAGGAAGAGGCCGCGCCATTGGTTGAAGTGGGGCGACGTGAAATCGAGGATGATGGGTACAAGAGACTTGACGTTGAGGATCGCCGCTGCTTGGGCATGAAGAGCGGCGGTGGCCGCGGCAACCTCACGGGCGACGACCAGGGCACGGGCATCGGCGTCGCGTTGTTCTTGCTCCAGGCGCGCAGCTTCTTGGCGAGCAGCTTCGCGGCGCTCTTCAGCAGTAAATGCAGCGACACATTGCTCCAAGGCACGACGAGCAGCGGCGGCAGCATCGGCGCCGAGGTGGTGTGGCGGCGCAGCTAGTAGGGAGACTCCTGCTTGGAGTTCAATTGGAAGAACGGATTTACAAAAGAATAGGTAAAAAAATTCTGTAGAAAGAACTGTTTCTCCAACTCTAACTATTGAATCGAACATTCTTATTTGCCGTCGGCAGGTGAGGACACATTTCGCCAGACCCAACTGGAAGGAAGTCTTCACCAGGATCGCCTCCAAGCATCCAAATTCAACAGTTGGTAATAATTGCCTCAAACAATCTACCGCTTCCTCACCAACTTTAAATCCTTAGCTCGAAATTGATAAGAATGGATCCTGATGCAGGAGTGTTCTACTGTGGTGCGCCGATGCTAGCCAAAGAACTGAAGTCTCTGTCGCATGAGATGAGCCACAAAACTGGCACTCGCTTTCATTTCCACAAGGAGTACTTCTGAAATCTGATATTCCTGATCTGATATTTCCTTAGAGTTAGGTACATAAAGGAAAATTTTGCACAGAAGCAAGACAGACCATGCTGACCTCTTCCTGATCCTAGAACTGTACATAGCATAAAGAAGCACAGGGCAGTTAGTACTAGTACTTAGCACCATTGTTAAAAAAAACCCAAAAAAGCTAGTAGTACTTAGCACCATTTATATATTGACAAAAGGAAAGAGAGAAGCCAGGATAGAGGCTGATAATTCAAAGGTAAGGCAGGATAAAAGGCTGTTGATTCGAAGATACTGATCATCAAAGACACCATATACTTGTACACAGCATAGTTAGCTATATATATGTAGTTATATATGAATGAATGAATATATACGAAGAAAAGCCACATGCTGCCATTCTGAATGCACATTGTCCAGGAGCTTATTTTCTGGCGTCTTGTAGCGGCGTTGTGTTTACTTGGGCACATCTTTTACTGCCGCAGCCCATAGCGTGAACGTTTTACTAGACGATCGACAGAATTGGTTGACGCAGGTTTTGGATGGTTTACCAGCCAGCAACGACTGTATGCTCACAGCTCACCAAGAAGTATATAATATACTCTCTTCATTCTTAAATATTTGTCGCTTTATTTTTTTAATTAGAACATTTTTACAGAGCCGTATACTACTTTTGTGAAAAAGTAGTATGCCTAGAGGGTAGTCTTGAAAGCTGAAAATTATTTAAAATATTAATAATAATTACAATATCCAGGGAGGGTGCGCCGTTGCCGCCATCATCCTTCCACGCTGCCATTACATCGACACTGTCATCCTTCATGCCGCCGTCAACCTGTTAATATATTTTGACAACAAATTTAATATTAATTAAAAATAGCATCAATTAAGATTACTAAAATACCATCATACTCTTATACTACTGTCAATCATACTACCACGATAAAAAAAGTAGTATAAAACATTGTAGACCGTTAGATCTAACCATACTACTCTTTTCTCATAGTAGTATGCGACTTTATAAAAATCCTCTAAAATTAAAATTATGAAAAAATCAAATATATATTTAAACTATATTATATAATAAATTAAAATACACAATAATTATAATTTTTGTTTTGAATAAGAGAGTGATCAAAGTTAGTGCAAAAAAAATCAAACGACAAATATTTGAGGGCGGATGGAGTACTACTAGTACATAGCTAGTAAGCAGTTCTTCCATACGTGGGACAATTGCACACACCCATCATCCAAAGGAACTCATCTGTTGTCATGCTGATGAACATATTCATTTCATTTTTGTTTCATCTTTAACCCAGATAAAGATGCCCAGTATCACTTCGATTTAAAAGAGCTTAAAAAAAACTCAAGAAAGCGCCCGGGCTGGTCCAGTTCATATGCGGCCCAACTGCATCTTTGTGGGAGTTTGGGCTTTGGCTGCCTCCGCTCGGCCAGCTCCGGCGCCCACATCCTCTGTTGGGCTTCGAAGATTTCGCGCTTTCCCCACAAGTTACACGCGGAAATCCTCTCAAAAAAAAAAGGTTACAGGCGCAAATGGAACATCCACGAATGTCGCGGATAGATATGTCGATTCGGGTCGTCATGTCATCGGAAACCACGCTAGTGGCTCGTGTCAATCCTTTTTCAACTACAACTAATCGTGCCCCCGACGGTGGCAGTGTCACCTCACCCACCAACCATGATCCTCCAAAAAAAGATCTCGTATAACGAGGGGCGCGCATAATCCAAAACTCCAGACAGCGAGGGAGACAGAGACCACCAGACCCTGGATCACTCCAGATAAGGCCACGTGTGCGTCTGCCGAATCTGGACCGTTCGTTCCGCAAGCCCCGTATCACGCGTCTGCCCCGTATCACGCATCTGCGGGGTCAGGCTCGCGCGCCACGCGTAGGCGATCGGGTGGGGGAGCACGCTATCACGTGGGCCAGAGTGGCCCTGCCGTCCCGGTATCCCGCCACGCGGCGCTAGGGGAGTGGGCGCTATATAGCGCTTCGCTGTTCGGACGTCCTCTCTCTCTCCGCGCACGGCCCCACCACGCTTCCCTCTCCTCGCCACGCTTCCAAAGGAATCGAATCGAACCGGGGCCGGCCCCGTGGCGTCACGACTCGCCTCAACGACATTCCTCGCGCGCGCAGACGAAGCAGAACAGATCGTGTCACACGCCACGGGCGGAGAGGAAGGGCGCACGAGCGGCATGGGAACGGAAGTGCGGACCTGCAACGGCGGGAGGAGAACCGGCGCGGAGGAGAAGCGGGCCACCTCGGTGCTGATGGCCGCTGCGCCGGCCGAAGTGCCCACGTCGGCGGCTTCCGTCGACATCTCGCTACCGTTCCCGGAGATGACGCCTCACATCATGCAAGTGCCCACTGCTCTGCCACCTCTCCTCGAGTCATATGGTTTTGAGGGACGCTTGCGCGCGAGTTTCAGGGACGGTGTGGGGTGTGTAGTTGTTTCGTGCCGTACTTGATCGATCGCGTGCATGAGGGAATTCGTGCCGCGACCGCGAGCTCGTGGTGCTTGTAGAAATGCTTAGGAGAGTGAAGGGTTGGTGGGTGTTTTTTGGGTTTCTCTTATCTGGGAGTTGGTGCTGCTGTTCTCTTTTTTCAGAGGCCTGTGCAAGGAATTGCTGGAAGGGTGGTCATCGCTGGACAGCTCGTGCTTCTCCATCGATACGGTGTCTGGTGGCATCACGAACCTATGTGAGTTCCTTGCTCCCTGAGACTCCTGGATCGTAGCGCTGTCTCCCGATTCCTCTCAATTTTGACCCGGTCCCATGCTGTGGTAGAGATAAACTTGGACAGTCAAGTCAGTTGCCTGAATTGTCGCACCAACAATGTTGCCATCAGGATATAGCTGTTGTCGTCACTCTGTAACCTCTTTTTCGCTGCTTGCTTCAACTTGTTAATTCTAGTTTCAGATGTAGGGAGTAACTTGACTGCTTTTCACAACCTTTATGATGATATCAGATACTCCTTAGCACCACTGCTTCACACCCTTTTCTTTTATTTCACCTTTGCATCAGGGCTTGCTTTAGCATGTTTCAGGTGCAGCCTGAGGAAGTATTAATCTGATTGCTCCAGGTGTACGTAGTTGAGTTGTTGGGATGATTCATGTGTGCTAATGCCTAGTCACATCCAACAAAGCTTTAAATTTCTCGTCAATGATGTTTATCAGTTATTACTTGCAGTGCTAAAGGTATCTATCAAAGAAAGCAACGGCAGTGAGTCTTCTGTGACTGTTCGGTTGTATGGCCCAAATACAGACTTGGTGATTGATCGGAAGAGGGAACTGCAGGTGA
>VSTD030004893.1:0-10049 GCA_008808055.3 Sporobolus alterniflorus
CTACTTTCTTCATTAGTGCGCGTCTCCGCTTTAGTGTGTTACATCACCCAAAACACATCACCCAAAACACATATGAATTAAATAAACCTGTGGAAGCATGGGCGTGCGAGAGTAGCTCCATAAAGTAGTCTGGCGGCGGTTGGGTCTCCCAAGATCTCAATAATTGAGATTACCCTAATCTTCCGGAACTGTTAATTACTCTACTTTTACAACTATCAACAAGCAACAAGTTAGGTGATTGCTTGTAATAATAAGTAGAGTTTTGGTTTTGGCCCTTTTATGTTCACTGACTTGTGGGATCAAATACTATCTCTTTTGTAAAAATGTAATATATATATTTTTCAGACCAAAACACTTACATTTGAGTGACAATTATTCAGATATGAAATTAGGCGCGGGAGGTCTACGTACAGATATGAAAGTGGATGCAGGAGAACAGTTAAATAATTAAGCGGTACAATAAGTTCTACCAGCAGATATGGAGGTGGGTAAGGATAAAAATCCAACAATAACAAGTGCAAACGACAAAACTAAAGCGATATCGGATGAATTGTCTATCTTTCTCCATCAGTTTAGATTTTTAATTGAACCAATGAATATATAATAATTTAATATAGTATTTAGACTCAGAAGCTTTTTTTTTAGTTCCAGCCGATTGACTGGCGTTTGATTATAAGAAGAGCAGAGTTTTACATGCAAAACATGCCAACTTACATGGCCAGTTTAGCCTAGAAAGAGGAGTAAACCAGCCCTGAAACTACGGCTACTACGGTTTAGCCTAGAAAGAGGACTAAACCAGCCCTGAAACTAAGGCTACTACTCGCAACATGGATAACCAACTATAGGGCCTAAATTTTTTGATCCCACCAAGAACCATTGCCGTGCTTCATCTTTTATGTCAGTGATCAATCTAGGGATGGTCCGCTCCTTCCCTGAGAAGATCCTTGCATTCCTCTTGCACCAAATTGACCAACTTACCGCAATGACCAATGACTTAATACCCCTGGCTTTCCTCGACTCCAATTGTCCTGACATGGTCATGAACCATTCCTGCATCGGTGAGCCTGTTCTCCATCTTGCTCCCAAGAACCGTGGCCATGAAGCCCATCCTGCAATGGCAGTCCATACCTGTCTAGTAACCGGGAATTCTTGAAACATATGGCATGGTGTATCCAGGCTCCGGCGACAGAATGCACATAAGTAATCGTGAGGCCATCCTCTCTCATGTAATCTATCCGAGGTCCAAATCTGGTTCTGGAGCATCAGCCAAATGAAAAACTTACACATTGATGGTGCCCAAACTCCCCAGATACAAGAAGGAAAACCTGATGCAGTGTTTCCATCGAGCTGCATTTCATATGTAGATTTTGCAGAGTATACCCCATCTAGAGTTCTTGTCTAAGTAATTTCATCATCCTCTTCCTCATGTGGATTGAATCCCGCTTCACTCACCAGTTCCCACGTAAGAACATATTCTGCAATAAGGTCGACGGTGATGGTTGGAGTAATGCCCCGGATCTAATTATCGTCAGTCAAAGCTTCTCTGACTTTTCTATTTTTTCCTACGGCTATGTTGATGCAGAGCGGGGAACAAGGATGCCGGAGAGACCCCATTTAGCCGGCTGGAATTCTAAAAGGATGCAATTCTTCCGTTTTTCACTTGCACTCGAGTTGCCGCAGCGAATAGAGCTTGGTTAGTACTGTCAATTGGCATGTCCAGGCTGCACCAGGGGCTTTCGGGTTTCTTCCATCTAAACCATAGCCAGGGCAGCCTTAGAGCTCGGCTAAAGTATGTTAGCTCGGTTACTCCCAATCCACCGTATTTAAGCGGCCTACACGCTCGGCTCCAGTTTACTTTACACTTGCTGCCATGAAGTTCTTGATCTCCTGCCCAAAGGAAGGGTCTCCTCATCTTCTTGAATTCCTTGTAGAACTTTTTTGGTGGCTTTAACACGGTTAGTAGATACGTAGGTAGAGCACTAAGAACTGTCCGAATCAATTCCCTCCAGCCTCCACAGTTCAGTAAACGGCCTATTGCCACCCAGCAAGCTTGCCGGCTGCTCGGTCAAGGCATGGCTGTAGATGAACCATCCTTAGATGGCCAAGAGTAATCGTCAGCCCTAAGTACCTCATAGGAAAGGAAGCTCTCTCACCAGTAAAACATTGCGACACTTCTTCTATGTCAATTTGATCACATCGAATTGGAAGGACTGCACTTTTCGTCATGTTTAAGCAAAGACCTGTAGCATCTCCAAATCTTGCCATTATGTCGACAACTGTGCTCACATCCTCGTTAGTAGGACTGACAAAAAGTGTCGCATCGTCAGCGTATAAGGAAAGGCGCACCCCGGGGTACTGTCACTTAATGGGGTCAGTAACCCTTCCTCTGTTGCACGTTGCAGAATAAACTACAAAGTGTCTATTGCCAATATGAACAGGTATGAAGACAAGGGGTCTCCTTGCCGTAGCCCCCATTTGTGCTTAACCCAAGGCCCCTGCACTCCATTCATTCACACCGAGGAGGAAGAAGAAGACAGCAGGAGCACCAGCCAATTCCTCCATCTAACTGGAAACCCCCTATGCTCAAGCATTTCAATGAGATATTCCCATGAGACTGAATCAAAAGCTTTTGGTATATCTATCTTGAGAAGCAATGTAGGCAACTTCGTTCTGTGGTATGCTCGAGCCAAATTCCTCACAAAGAGCAAATTCTCTTGAATACACTGGCCTTTGACGAAAGCACTTTGTGCATTTGAAACCAGGTTATCAATATATGGAGCCATCCTTATAGCCAAGACTTTTGTTATCAGTTTTGCAAAGGAGTGTACTAAACTGATCGGCCTATACTCTGAAGGCAATTCAGCAACTTCCTTTTTGGGTAGCAGAGTAATCATGGCGCCATTGAGCTTTGGCAAAGGGCCGGTCATCTGGTTGTAGAAGCATTGGAATGCAACAACAATGTCAGCTTTGATAATGCTCCAGCATGACTTATAGAATAGGCCAGTAAACCCATCAGGGGGGGCATTTTCGTTTGGTAATTTAGATACTGCCTTGCTGATCTCTGTCTCTCAGAAGGGAGCATCGAGGCAGTGAGTAGCAGGCAGCCTAGGAAGGTCTAGCATATCCTAGTTAATTGTCTCAGTTTGAATCTTGGTGAGTGTGATTTTTTTTAAAATAAAAAATAAACTACAATCGACTCCTATTTGAGGTTTGCATCCACCAAAACTGTCTTCCTCATTAGTTTAGTCTTCTGAGTAAACTGGTGGGTGCATAATAATTTAACAATATCAACTTTTCAAACAGACCGTGAGCTATATAGAGGATAAGAATGTGCACGCTAAGCTATACAATCGACTCAAACATATGTTCATATAAAATGCTCCCTGTAAAAGTCACCCATGTTGTCCTAGATGATCTTCCAGAAACCTTCAGTAACAATAACAAAAGTTTACACTACTAGATATGAAACCGGTGAATCGGGAGAAAAAACAAATACAAGCACTTGTAACAACATGGTGATCGATGTAGCAGATTGGGATACCCAATCATTTGCCTGAGAGTGAGAAAAAGACCGGAGCCCACGACGTGGTAAAGGCAGGGCCTAACTTGAAGTGTGAAGGTGAGATTTCATAAAAAAACGGTGTGAAGGTGAGAACAGCGAACAATGTCCAGGGCATCAGCCTTATCAATCTACTCGCGAGATGCGAATAATATAATATCTGCGGCCCACCGAGAGAAATGAAAAGCTGGATGCTGACTCGGCACGGAATCTTATTCTAGGCAGGGAATGCTCCGCTCGGCGCTTTCTCAGGACCCACGTGGATGCTTACGTGGTTACTCACGAAGTCAAAGGATCGGATGCTTCAGCACCTTCTCACTCGGTTCTGATCTACATCACTATCCGTTCTTGAGAATGACAGCCGCCTCTGCAGCAGTTTCCTGTATTTTGCACGTCTATAATAATTTTGCTCTCTTTTGGAAGTTGGTGTGGTGATGCCGTGATTGCTGAGCTTTTATTTGTCGCTGGATCTAAAGGAGCACTGGGAGGAGCATATATGGCATCTGGTCGCCAGAGCACGAGGAGCACCGAAAGGAGAAAGTCACCTTGTCGATGGATCCAGAGGAGCAAGGAGAGCACCGGGAGGAGCAGACCACCTAATTGCCAGAGCATGAGGAGTGGGGGTAGCATCGGGAGGCAGTGGCGGATGATGAACCTCACCAGCAGGTATGGCGAACAGTGTATCTATCGTGACGAACAGTATACCTACAGTGGTGAACAGTATATCTACAGTGCTCAAAATGATTTTTACCATCGCGCTGAGGTATGGCGAGGGCCACGGTAAGCCATACCGGGCCCTCCGCCACTGTCGGGAGAAGCAAGGGGAGCAAGGAGTGCGCCATGGCCTGATCACTGTGTGCGCCATGGCCTTGTCGTTGGGCGGAGCAAGAGCTGGGGGAGCACCGGCACCGCTGCCATGTTCAGGATGTGTCATGCCCATCCCAAGTCGAAGCCTGAAAAGTAGAGGAGATAATACAATACACCACTACGGACCCTAAATGGGCTCAAATCCAGTAAATTAACAATACGTGCCCATTTGCGGGGCACGGCGGACTAACGATGTCTCTCCATGGTCCAGCTTCGATTCAATTAGTTCTTACGAAATTATCTTCATCTGAATTGTCTAGAATGCTACCAGTTTGTAGACAAGTGGATTAATTAAATGTCAGTCCGTTTAGGTTTTATGGCATAATAATAATAAGATTGTCACGACCAAATATTAAGCTAGCTAGATCATGGACTGTTCATAGTATCCTTTTAAGATCGCGCTTGACATTTTTTTGATGAAGGGTAATATTTCATTAAGCGAATGAAAAAGGTCCTACCTCTACAAGAGTTACATGTTGCCGAATTATTACAAAACTTACACATATTAGAGTCCATCTAATTTATGTGTGAAAGCAAACTGAACCGAACTAGATGACACCAAGCAAAAGAAATTCATTAAAAACTTTACCTATTACTAGATCACTATCCATGTTTTACAAAGATCTCTATTGTCATTGTCTCCATTGATCGGCATGCACTTTGGAGAATCAGTTGTCCTTCTTCCTTTTGGAATAATGCTCATATTCTTGTCCAGTAAGTCGCTCTGAATATAACCTGCATGTAAGATGAGATTGATTTTTTATTAAAAATAATGTCATTCTGACTTAACCATATTATTGACCAAAACATGGTGCCCAGTGTAATAAAGTGTAATCTTTTATTTGTATTGTTCATATATTGTATCCAATCTCCATATACATTCTTAATGTTTTGAGGAGCTGACAAACCAAACGTCAATTGCATAGCTCTCAAAAGAAACTTAGCAAGTGCACAATCAAAGAATAAGTGTTGTATGGTTTCAAAATTGTTACAAAAATAGCACAAAATATTCCCATGCCAATTTCTTTTAACTAAATTATCTTTGATGAGGATAGCTTCTCTCTATAGCAACCATAGGAAGACTCTAATTTTTAGCGGCACCTTAATCTTCCACAGATGGCTATTGTTAGGCACAACATTGGTATCTAGGAAAGCTTGATACATAGAACTAACCGAAAATTGACCATCGTGATTTAAAGACCACTTAAATGTATCTGATCTATCCATTAACTGTATATACATTAATCTCATAACTAAGGCATGCCAGGATAGAACATTTTCAGCAACCAAGTTCCTACGAAAAGAAACATTTAGTGGTTTTGAACTAAAAATTTTAGCTACCATTGCATCTTTCCTTCGGATAATATTATATAAGTTCAGGTATTGTATTTTTAAAGGTGTGGTGCCTAACCATGACTCCTCCAAGAATCTAATTTGTCTACCATCATGTAAAATAAAATTCCCCATGCTAAACAAATCTTCCTTAATACTCATTAAACCACTCCAGAATTGATAGTCGCCTAGTCTCTTAGTTACTTGAGCAATTGTTTTGGAGCCGAGGTATTTATTTTTGATGAGTTGTTGCCATGCCCCCTATGAGTTGATCAAGCTAAAAAGCCATGTGCTTAGTAAGCGTGTATTTTGTAATTCTAAATTTAGAACTCCTAATCCTCCTTGATCCTTTGGCCTACAGATAATACCCCATTTTGCTAGCCTATATTTCTTTTTATGGTTATCCCCTTGCCAAAAAAATCTAGACCTATAGTAGTCTAGTTTATGTAGCACCTCTTTCGTTACTTCATAGAAGGATAACATAAAGATAACAAGGCTGCTTAAAATAGAGTTTATCATAACCAATCTACCTTCAAACGATAGGAGCTTTCCTTTTCCAACTACTCAACTTTTTCTCAATTTTTTCTTCGATAACTTTCCAATCAACATTACTAATTTTCTTGTGGTGCATTGGAATACCAAGATATCGAAATGGGTATTGACCTAAGCCACATACGAATAGATTAGTAGAGTGACCTTCCATCTATTGTGCTTCACCATAGCAGAACAACTCAATTTTGTGGAAATTGATTTTTTAGTATTGATAGCTGTTGAAAAGCACATAATAAGAGTTTCATATTCGCAGCTTGCTCCAAATCATGTCCCATAAAGAGAATCATATCATCCGCATACTGTAATATGGAAATTCCATCATCTACCAGATGTGGTACTAGTCTACTCATTTATCCATCTTCTTTGGCCCGAGTTATTAGCAAACTTAGCATATCTGCTACCAAATTGAAAAGCAAAGGTAACAAAGGGTCTCTTTGTCTTAAACCTTTTTTTTGTTTAGAAGTATCTGCCCATATCATCATTGACTTTTACTCCTATGCTACCTTTACTAACGAACTGGTCTATCCAATGATACCATTTTTTAGAAAATCCTTTCATTCGAAGTGTCTATTGTAGGAATTTCCAATTCACCTTATCATAAGCTTTTTAAAAATCCAGCTTAAGGATGACACCACTCACTTTTTCCTGTGAATCTCATGAATTGTTTCATGGAGCATTACCACCCCTCCATGATATTCCTTCTCGGGATAAATATCGTTTGAGATGGATTAATTAGCTTTGTGGCAATCCTGGTCATTCTATTGACATCCACTATAGTAAAGATTTTGAAACTCACATTTAATAAGCATATACGACAAAATTGCTTAATATGTGTTGCCTCCTTTTGTTTTGGTAATAATGTTATAATTCCAAAATTAAGGCTAAAAATGGGCAATTTATCTTCATAGAAGTCGTGAAATAAAGTCATCAAGTCCCCTTTGATAGTTTCCTAGAATATTTGATAGAATTCAGCTGGGAAACCATCGGGTTCGGGTGCCTGATTATGGTTCATTTGAAATATTGCCTCCTTTACCTCTTGTTCTATAAAAATTGATGTGAGTTTCTCATTATCCTCTGGTGAAATTTGAATTATATCAGATTTTCTATCCTCCTCTAGGGAAAAATGTCCACCATCTGAAGGGCCAAACAAAATTTTGTAATAGTCTGTAATATAAGACTTAAGTGGATCATTTCCCCTGATCGTCCGATCTCCATCTGACAATCCAAAAATTTGAGATTTCCTGTGCTTTCTATTGACTACCATATGGAAATATTTTGTGTTGCTATCACCTTGAATGAGCCTATTTGATTTTGATCTTTGGTACCATTTGATTTCTTCCTCCCTTAGCAATTCGATTAACCATGCGTTTAAACGTTGCTTTATATTTATTTCATGGGGCAGTAGCAATGTGCTCTTAGCCTTTTTATCTAATTGTTCTAATTTACCCAGGATATCCTTTTTTCTATCCATTCATGTTTTTGCCCACCCTCTGAGATATCTCTATAGGGATCTAATTTTGTTCTGCCATCTCTCCAAAGAGTTTGACCCCTTAGTTTCCCGCTGCCAAACTTCTGCCACTTTTTCATGGAAGCCATTTTTAAACAACCATGCTAATTCAAATTTGAACGTGCATTTGTTTGGTTGTGATGGTGATCCGTGTCCAGCAGTAGGGGTGTATGATCAGAGATGCCTCGAGGTAGACTTTGCATTGTAACCCTTGGGAACTTGAGTTCCCAATCCGTACTTACCAGGATTTTGTCAAGCTTCTTATAAGTTGGAACTTGTAAGTTATTAGCCCACGTAAATTGTGGACCGGAAAGCTCTAGTTCCCTTAAATCCAAGCTGTTTATTACAGCATTAAATAAAGAATGCTATCTATCGTTGTATCTATTGTTGTTCTTTTCACTTTGGTTTCTTATGATATTAAAATCACCTCCCATAAGCAAGGGCAAATTTCTGTGTCACACATTCATGCCAGTTCACTTAAGAAAATTTCCTTCTCACTTTCTTATGCAGCACCATACACTGCTAACATATTCCATTCAAAATTGTCTGCCTTATTACGTAGCTTAAACTTCAAAATGAAGTTGTCATACTTCATATCTAACACATCGAATTTATCTTTATTGAAGCCAACTAAAATGCCCCCAGACCTTCCTGTTGGCTGGGTCCAATCCCAAAGAAAATTCTTATTAGCGCAAAAATGGCCTAGCTCAGCAACATTGTAATCATTCCTCTTTGGCTCTAGCAAAGCTATGAAATCAAGGTGGTGTTCAGTGACCGAGTCAAAAAGAAACCTAGGTTTAGCTGGATCTCGCAACCCATTACAATTCCAAAACATTCCTTTCATCTCGAATGACAATTGTTATGCTTCAGTTTAGTTTTTGCTCTCTTCTTCCTACTTGAGTTTGTTTTTTGAAGTCTAGGTGATGGCTTAAAGTCTATAAACATACTACCATCCATTCCCAATGTGTCACCTGCAATATCTCCATTGAGATTTTTAATTGCTTGATGATCCATTTCAAAAGCACCATCCATGTCACTCATACCTTCACCCTCTGTTGTGTTTATTTCCAAGTTTTCGGATTCTAGCTAGGGCGCCTCTAAAAATCTTTGGTAGTCTAGGTCTTTGATAATATCAATACCTCTATCTATATTGGTTCCATCAGAAATACCTAGAGACCTAAAGGAAGTTTTAATCTTTTCATTTGGGAATAACAAAAAGGATTTGACCATAGACATACCCGGCATATCAACATTCGTTTTAGCCTTTAGGCACTCTGCTATGGAACTTGAGTCATCATCCATTGATCCCTCTCTTCTCTTGCATCCCTTGATAGGAGTGACTATTGGTTTCTCTAGTACTAACTTATCAGCATCCTCCTGGTATGCTTTATCTACATGAGATTGAGTCATTGCATTATTGAAAAATTAATTAGGTTCTCCATTAAGAAGTCCCTGGTTAAAATTCCATGAAGAATTACCAATGTGAAACTTACTATGGAGATTTCTTGACCCAGAACTCATGTCATGCGGAACAATGCCATGCACTTTGAAAATGGCAGCCCCACTCAGTTCATTACCCTGCTGCACTTGTTTTTCTTCATAGCCTGCATGCGTTGGTGGCATGTTAAGCAAGGAACCGCCTCCCCATTGTGCACTGTCCAGATCACCCGAGTTCAGATTGATAGAATTGCCCAGTTTCATCATGTCCACTAGAGCTGATTCGACATGAGACTCAGAACGGAAAAATCTTGTGCCGACCTGGTATGTGAAACAGTGCCCGCTACCTTTGTAATCGAGGCTCCTTCCACTGCAAAAACGTGTTCTTGATTAGAAGTGCCTTGAACACTTATGTCCTGGTTGAAATTCAAAGATGAATTACGATGTTTGACATGGTGTTCAGTAGCAATCACATTAACATCACTATTTCATTATCAACTTGAGCACTTGATCTCTCTTTTGATGAACTATTACCCTATTTTCCTCCACCCGGCGTATCATTTTTAGACTTGACTCCTCTGGTTTATCGTGCTTCTGAGTTCCTTGGGGGCTTTTGCCACTTGGGTAACTTGGTTTGCCATGACCATTAACAGGATCACCAGCCCCCTCATCAAGGTCCATCTGAACTTCATGTTCCTCATTTTTCACTCTTCCTTCAACTGGAATAGGTAGAGAGAATAGCCTATCACCAATCACTACTGTATCTATCATATTTGGAATGAGATCTACATTGAG
>VSTD030004894.1:0-10049 GCA_008808055.3 Sporobolus alterniflorus
TCAAGACTTGAAGATGTATTCATCTACATCAACAAAATAAAGAGTTACAAATGTGAGCTCATCAAAGCCACGAAGATATGTGTGAATCATGATGGTAGTTGAAGAAGGATTAACGAGGACTTGGCTACGATGAACCATACATCGGTGAAGAGAAAGAGGAGGTCTTGGCGTCACGGTACCAGATATGATGGAGAAGGGCAAGTGGTTATTTGAATCCGAGGTATCAAATTAGCCATAGAAAGTCACATATCTCTAAGTGTCAATCTCTATTGAATCATAAAGAAGATGTGACATGGATAAGAGGTGAAGTCTTGATCATATATTGTGAAGATCCATTGTTACTGGCTCAAGACAAAGTTGCTCAAGTCAAGATCATGTTGATACCCTCAAGCTTAGACAAAGATGAAAACGACAGAAAGAAGAATCATGTTGACAAGCTCATGTTTATTCTTATATGTTTTATTTCTCTCTTGAGTATAGGTCGTCGTACTATAAAGAGGGATGCAACATGGTGATCTTGACAAAACCAAAGTGCTCAAACCCTAGAGAGATTCCATGAGTGATGTAAGGAAACTAAATTCAAAGAGTGTGCTAAAATCTATCATACCAGTCAAACCGGTATTGAACACCGGTCAGATCGATTGGACATATCCAAGAGCAAGTCCGGTCCACCGGACTTGTCCGGTCTCTTTACTGGCTTCCAGAGCCGTTTGTCGGGCATGTTCGGTATTGGACTAGACTAATCCAGTAAATAATATGACCATTGGAATTTGAACTCCACCGAACAAGTCCGCCCATAACCAGACATGTCTGGGTCCTAACCCAAATTTGCCAATTCAGAGAGTTTCCTTCAGAGAGTGCCCTAAGCTCAGTTGAGGTCACCATACTGGTCTGACTGGTATGGTGCACCGGTCTGACCGGTCGAGTCTAACAGCCTCAACGACTAGTTTTTAGATTCTCTATAAATGGCACTCCACTCCCACTCTCGTTGGTTGCTCATTCCTGACCGTTTTCATAATCTTTTGACAGCCTCTTTAGCTCTCCCCAACTTATCTTTGTGAGATCCAAGCCGTAGGTGCAAGATTCTTGAGTTGGGTGGAGAGATTTGTGTTGTGAGCACTAATCCTAAGCCTTGAGCACTTTCAGCTACGTCAAGCACTCATGAAGCATTTGTTACTCTTGGAGGTGAAGCCTCCTAGATGGCTAGGCATCGCCATAGAGCTCCCAAGCGTGTGGTGAGTCTTGGGAAAGTTTGTGAAGGTTCGTTTTGCCTCCGAAAGGAAAGAAGCAAGAGCTTAGTGGAGTGGGGAAAGTGATTGAAAGAGACCCGGCTTGGAGTTGGCCTTGTGAGCAACTCAAGCTTCCTCAACGGAGATGTAGGAATCACAGGTTGGTAATTCCAAACTTTGGTCAATAAATCATTGTGTATCCCTTGTTTTACTTTCCACTTTATCTTCTAGTTCTAGTGTGCTTCCGTGTTATATCTTGTGGTGTGCTCTATTGCTTAGTACATATTGTGTATATCCATCTCTAAATATCTCTTGGAGCTCATTGCATATATTCTGTTAATTAGACTGCCTGTTGAGGGAAATCAGTTTGAATTCGCTCATACCAGTCAGACCGGTGTGGTATACCGGTCAGACCGGTGTGGTAGACTGGTCTTGACTGACTAATTACTTTCAAAGTGTGTAAATTTCAGGTTTTACCTATTCACCCCCCCCCCCTCCCTCTAGGAAACTTTTAGTAGTGATCTCTGAAAGTCAGGGGGTGATGCTAGAAAGTTTTCGTATTTTAGGGCAGATCGGTGCAGCTGGCCGAATTGATGTTTGAGCCTTCACCCCAGCGGAAACCGAGGAGGTTCCAAACACCATAAACGTAGGGAACTTTTGAACCTTTCCAAGAAGGGGTATAGCTCTAGATTTCATTATCGGATGAAGAAATTCTGAGCAGTGGAAGCTAGGAAGGGAAAACGGATGATCATAAAAATTTTAGCTTCTTAAGATTGCACTTTGTTAAGTTAAGGTTTTCAACTTAGTTAATATGTAGCATGAGGATGCAACCATGACAACATGTCGGTCCTATCAGTTCCTCACCAAAAGAAAAACTTTTGCCACATATAGGTGGCATACGCATAATCGGTAGCAGTTCACACTCATCCACGTGGTTAATTCGAACGATACAACTTACAAAAACGTGCTTAGTGTGCCTGAAGAAGAGCACAATATACATATATGACATACATCACCACTTATCCCTCAAGTGGCACCCATGCATTTAATGCTGCACGGACAGTGTTGCATATGTTACGAGAACGTATTCACGTCTTGAGAAAGAGACCACAAGACATCCCTAGGTCTCCACGCCCTAGGTGTGTGGTCGTGGCTAGTCGCACGACAGACACGCAGCCCCTACCGCATGATAGGGACTGTCCTCAAGCAAACCTCATCTTGAGGGGACGGGATCGGAATTCACATCACCCAGCGGGAGGATACTTACCTTCTTATCTTATTGTAGGTGCTTCATTACAGAAAGTAAATTCCATAAAGTAAAGGAAGAAAGTAAATCCCTTTTAGCTTGTCACCTGTTAAGACTATTATAGTCCGTATGTGATATATTACACATGTAATGCTCTGATACCAGCTATGACATCCCACCCTTAAGCAAGTATTGTTAGTCCTAACCAGGATCATTACGGGGTACCATTACCGAAGTAATGATGCATAATACATCACATACAAGAATTAAACATATGAAATGCTCTGAAATTTACACTCTATTACAATTTTGGTTTTGAATTTGATTACAGAGTTTTAAGCGGAAGATGGAGAATAAATGACATTTGCGAAAGTGATCACTCATCAATCAAGAACGACACCTTGCCCTAGAGGTGACGACCTCAGAAACGGCTCACACCAGGAGTGAGAGAGAGAAGCACACCTACAAAACAACATCAAGGCAAAGCCTGAGTAACTAAAGCTCAGTAATACTTACCCATCAACGTGTACATAAAGAGCCGACTCCTAGCATGCAAGACTTAAAAGGGGAGCTCCATCTCTATGCCAAATCCGCACTAGGAGTAGATCCTTACTTTCAAATTTTAGCTCTATTCAAAACATTTTAAGAGAGGTGCATCCTACTCTAATCATACAAGAGTTGTAAACAATCATGTATATTAAAGCAATATAACAACATTTAAATTAATCTCATGAAGTTATCTACGTGATGACTTCCACAAACAAGCGGTACTCATATCTGAGAGTCACGGTGATTTGAATCAATGTACACCCTACAGGGGAAAACATGACTAATACGTCACACACTTTCCACGCTCAGTCCGCGTATGGTCCTCGACAATACATATCTCACGTGGTCCACATATAGCAACCTTTCATGAGTCACCGATAAATTTGGATAGATCTCGCTGCTCCCAAGAAAAAGGAATTCCTGACTACATCCCCAGCACACCGGCTGGCCGATCTGCGGGTCCCCATCTAGTTTCTCTCCCCCTCATAGCTAGTGAAGCAGTAGGTTTAGGCCAAGATTCTGTCAATGATAAGCTACCAGGCTTACTGGGTCCATATACCAGTATGCGATCGATACGTTTAATACTTGCTCACGGGGGGAAACCCATCAGTCCTTAACCGACACAAGCAGGGGCTACAACCTTGGAGGTGTCGGCTTTCCACATACCACTCCCCGACCTTCCCAACCAGCGGTTTCGACTTTTCACCTAAGGGTCCCGCCCGGTCTCTAGTTTAACAATATTCCACCAATTAAGCCAAAGTTTAGTTTAAGAAACCTATGGCCGCCACGTGATCTTCCGACCACTCAGCCATCTACTAAGACCTACATCTATGCCTAGCCATTGCTAATGACCAATCTCTAGCAATAGAATTCACAAGGATAGATCGAAAGATCAGCTTAATGCAACTAGGGCATCAATTCAACTCCTATAACCTAATGCACATCCAAGAAACATAAATAAGATATAAAGATAAATAAAATTCAAGGATGGTAGTTAGATGCACTAGGGCTTGCCTTGATCCAAAGCTAGGTTAGTATCCACGTAACTTGTCACTTGTGGACCACCGTACTCGCCCGAACTTTGCTCCTCTTGAATTTTTTACTCCGGCTCCACGTGATCTATCGCATATGCACATACATGAGCCGAGATCGACATGATGCAATGCATGAGTGCAAGGTGCAATATGATACATGAACAGGAGCAACCTAAGCATATTAACACTTACAAGTTATTTTACTAATTTACTTCCAAGCTTTTCTAATTATTAGCAATTTAACTAAGCCTTAGAAAATTAATAACATACACTTTATGAATCTAATCATGCTCTCTAATTTTATGCAGGTCCTAAACATCAAGAGGAAGCATTACACCAAGAATGAATATGTTACTAAGCATGTTCTGTTTACTGTAATTTATTTACTGTAAAGACAGAAATTAAATCGTCACAAATAATTTGAGTAGCAAATCAATATGGGCAATTTTGTACAATCCACTTAGCATAATGTGCACATGTATGCAAATATTCAATGTGAGAATATTCATAGATTTTTGTAAATAATTTATTCAAGTTTTCCATTCTTGATATTTTATACAATGCAATAATGCACCTAAATGAAGTTACTCAATCCTACTGCAAGTACCTACTCACATGGATTCTAAAGAAATTTATTTCATATTTTTCTGAGTTTTGTAGAATTTATTATGAATTTTTGAAGTTTAAATGAATTTCTGAAATATTTAAATCAGAAATGAAATTCTAGAAATTAATAAATGCATGAACCGTGTTGGGCCGCTATTCGGCCCACGGCCTTGCAGAACTGGCCCAGCCCAGCGGCCACAGTGCCCTGGCCGGCCCGAGCCGGTCGGCGCGGCGCGCGCGCGGCCACCGGCGGTGACCCGATCGGCTAGACGGTGCGGCAGTGGCGAATACAACACCGGTGAGCCTCGGGGGGGGCACGCCGGGCAAGGTAGCGGCGGCAGGAGCTCACCGAGGTGGCGTTGCAGCGGTGGGGCAGAGGTTTGGTCCGGCGTGGTGGTGGCACACCGGTGGCCAGCGGCATTCATGAGGAGGTCCTGCAACAATGAGAGGTGAAAGGGGAGGTGAGGTGCACTGGATAGCGGCAGGAAAACGGCCGGGGGCGGTGCTCACCTGGGACGTGGTGGCGGCGACGATGATTGAGCAGATTCCGACACGGTTAGTAGTTCTCCAGCGCCAGCGATGGACGGGATGCAAAGGGGGAGCACGAAGGGTGTTGTGCGGCTCATTGGCGGAGGAGAAAGGCATGCGGGGAGGAAATATTGGGCTCAGTGGCGGTCGAAGCTTGTTAAAGGAGGGCGGCAGCGTGGAGCAATGGGGGGTGCTCCGGTGCGTGGTCGATGGGAGAAGGGGCCCCGACAGATAGGGCGCATGGCAGATCGGTGGAGGGGGGCGACGACCACAACGCGCGAGCAGTGGAGCCGGGTTGCGGCCGGGCTGCATGGCAGCATGGGACAGGGGAGGCCGAAGGGGAATGGGGGGTCTAGGCACGCGGGCCGGTATAGGCTGGCTGGCATCGGCCGGTCTGAAAGAACAGTGACATTTTGTAAATATTTGAAATTATTCAAACGGGTTTGAATTGATTTTATCGAAAGGTGGATTGAAGGGTTTGAAGAGAGGAACAACTTTCTACATAGAAACTTCTTCAGATTTGAATTGGATTTCGAATGAAAATTCAGATAAACTTATAGGTTTGAATTTCAATAGAATTTGATTGAATTTCTTCTTGGAATCTTCAAATTTGGATGAAACTTGGAAAAGAGGCTTATATTTGCACCTATTGACTAACTCAACTCATGGAGAAGAGTTTGAAGTTCAATCTAGGAATCTCTTGACTCAGATTTGAAAGTTTAAATTAAAATCAAATCAAATTTTCTTTATTTCGATTTGGAATTGATCAACCAAGGGATTTGATGCATGCTTAAGCCCCTAATGAGAGTAATTATAGGAAAACCTAACACGGGATATTACAAATCTCCTGCAATCATAGCACCACGCAACCTCTGGATATCAACCCGGCACTGCTCGGTTGACCTCACCACGAAGGCTAATTCCCTGCCTACAAAACAAGAACACAAGTAAGAACAAAGAAGATGCAATCTGAAATTACGGATGAAAGTTCTAGCTCACAAGTTGGGGTTCCACAAAATTGAATCAACGGTGAAACTGCAAAGCAGAATAATCTAAGCAAAACCCAAACCCTAATGTGGGTGGTGGCTACTATTTTATAAGACCTAGGGTCGGCCAAGGATCCTTGGATGCGTCCCTAATGGACTCCAACACAATACACGACCCAATGGCCCAAATAGGTGACGCAACACCCTGGGACAACTCTGTCTGCCAACTTGTAACGCGAATTCCTGTCAACTCTGAAGTCCAATTTACCTAAAACTAGTTCAATTGGAAAGTTTATCTCATTATCTTTCCAGGCATATGTGGATCATTGAAATTGCAGTCGCTCCTGGTGGACGAGGTAGTCAAATCCGAATTGAATGGAGCCTCCATCTTGACTTGGGCTCCCTCCTTGCTTTCCTCCTGGTCCTTGCTGGTCCGCAAGGCCTTCATGATCATCTCCAAAGTTCCTATGTACATTATAATCAATAATATCTTTAGATATCATACCATTCTCACAACTATATGCACTGGTGCTTAGGAACGAGCTCACCTGTTGATGCAATTGTCGCGCTCATGCTCTTGTGATAGGACCTTGTATCACAATTGGAGGACTCTCAGCCGTATGTATAGCAGTGATGTCCTCATCAACTTGGTCAGGTGAAAGCATTGGAATATAGTCGCTATGATATCAACGGATACCATTTTTGGACGGTGAAGTTAGAAGCGAGTTGTCCACTTGCAGCCACAACAAATAGCGGAGTAGTAGCAAACAACGAATACGGTAGTGGACTAGCAGCCGACTACTATGGTGTACTTTAAAAAATTATTGAGTACACGTTTGGTGGCACCAAAGAGCTGAAAGTTGTGTTTTTTAATGTGATTGGTTTGATCCAGTCAACGGTACCAGAGTGGATGATTTTGGTATGGTGGAGGTGAAGCACGAATCACGCTATTCAGGCAAAAATCTTTTGTTTGCACATCAAGCGCAGCAGGTGTACTACCAAAGTTATCCTCACGAAAGTATGAAACATTGGTGGGTGGTGTATAAAGTTAATCCTGAAGTGGACATTCATCAATATGATGTGTACATGGAAAGACATGATGATGATGATGTCGTTCATGTCTATCAAGAAGAAAATGAAGGACATCAAAGTCTAAGTTTCACTGTATCTAGCGGGCAGGACTCGCAGAATTAGCCACACATGATGTAGAGTTAATGCAAGAAGAACCAGGTCCTTCAAAGAAACATTTTCAGAAATAAAAATGACTCGTTGAAAAACAAGAAAGTCGTGAATGACTTAATGCATGTGTCGCTGAAGCAGATTTAGATGATGACGACTTTTAATAAGTACAATAATTTACTGTTAACACTATATATGTATATAGAAATATGTTATTAAAGATATTAATCTTTTGTTTTTCAAATGTGTATATATGTTTTGCCATAAGTCTAAGGGGAAAGGTAAAAAGGGCAACAGTTCATCCTCCTCCTAGGCACGCTCGGGCACATCCACTGACTTATTTGTCGTAATGGTTTTACTTAATTTTTATTTACATGTCACCATTCATTATTACTTTACTGCTTCATTTGATATATTTTATCGTTGTTTTTATTTGCAGGGCACTTCGGCCTCCCAACACTGACAGGAGGCCTTTCTTGAGGCTTTGAACGATGAGGCCCAACAGCTGATGGCTAGAGCGTGGCCGGTGCTCGGAGCAGCCCAATAGCAGAAGGTCAGAGTGTGGTCGGCGTGGCCGGAGCTCGGAGCGGCCCAGCAGGAGGCTCCCGAGGAGCCGGAGGATGGAGCGACCCAGCAGGATAATCCCGAGGAGCCAGACGTCGAGGATGAGACTGATGACCAGTCACGGGTCACCTACAGGTTAGTTCAATATTAATTCACTTTTAATGATTTTTTATATAATTTTAATGCCCTTCAACGTCGACACTGTATATGCTGCGGGCGGAGACACCCTGCATGGAAGATATGTGAAGATATCGATTGTTTTCTGTTAGCTATTGTCAGTTCGTAACACTTAGTTTATTACAGGCTTGCTTTGGGCAACGGGGTTCTGGACCGTGGTAGTTATGCACGACGGCGTACTAGTACCTCAACTTTCTCGTTCACTCGTTCCTCTCATGTAGCTGACAGTGTAGTGGAGGAAAGAGACAGACATCAAGACAAAATAATGCAGAATCTCATGCACAGCCACCAGCACATCTTACGGATACTGCACGTAAGAGTCTCGTATATGTTCAATTTGTATAATTCAATTTGATAACAAATGATTATTTGTGCACTCCGCAGGCCTCTCCTCATATGGTATGCGTCCCAATGCACCCGGCGATCCCTCGACCCCACGCTTCGATGGATCACAGGTATAACTCTCTTCCTTTTTTAATTCAGAATTTGAATTCTTACTCATTTACGAGTCATACTTTCATGTTACAGGGTTCTCGTACGGGTCCAACACCCGTGATGCTGTGGGGAGGGTTTCCCGCAGTCGGGCAGCCTCCGATGTGGCCACCACCGCCGCCTCCAGCTAGATACTGGCTGCCACTGCCTTCAGGTGGATACTGGCTGCCACCGCCTCCAGCCGGTCATCCAGGCCAGAGTTCCACCACTCCTCCCCCACCTTTTGGCCAGGGATACTAGTCGCCACCGCCGTGGGCACCTCAGCTGGAGGGCAAGCCCCGTTGTGGGGAATGTCTCCGTGGATGACACCGATGTCGTAGACGTAGCGACCTTCTTCTTCACCACCGACGGTAAGTCATTTGTGCCTACTTTTAATTGTTCCATTCGTAATACGAGCAAATGTCGAATGTCACGCTTACTCATCCATTTATGTCTTCAAGCGTCCTTCTTTGTCGGTCGGATGCGACTTCATCGATAGGGTTCTAAACATGGGAGGATCCGGCGAGGGCGGTGGCACAGGCAACGACGTTGCGCCGTGATCGAGTTGTATGTCTTGTTGTGTCCTTGGGTGAAGAATATGTGGATTTTTATGTGAAGACTATGTATTATTGTGTGAAGACTATGAATTTTCATTGATTTATGCTTTGTGGTGTCAAAACTATATGCATTGATGTATAAATCTATTGTATGACCAGTTTTAGAGGCTCCCCATCTAGAGAGGCAGCCAAAACAGGGATTATATATATATATATATAACCAATATATTCCTTGGTTAACCGAGGAATATATGGACATGTGACCAGGGCACGGGGGGTGGGGGTCCTAGTACACGTAATCGAGGAATATACTTTTATATTTCCCGGTACCGATGAATAGTGGCATATATTCATTGATGTTATATTCATCGGTTCCTTCGTCAGTTAACCGTGGAATATAATGTATATTCATCGGTTATGAAGGTATGTACCGATGAACGTGTCTATGTTTCCTGTAGTGAATGTACGCGTGTTTACAGATTGAGAATCGATGCCTCTGGTGAGGATCAGGGTTACAAATTTATGGTCAGGAGGCTGCCTCATAAACTTGGCAGGATCCTAACTGCTATCAGATAGAAATGCTGACGCATTCCACAACGTTTACAACTAACTATGAGATGTCCTAGAGTAACAATATGATTGTATGTGTGCTTCGTATTTGTTCCAGCATTTTCATGGGCTGTTTTGTGTGGTGGGCCATCAATCTTCAATGTACCAACCCTTGGTGTAGGTAAAAATTGAGGTATGTAAATAAGCATGGCATTGCTAAAACTATAATGGATGCAATTCCACATATTGCACCTGTGTAGTAAAAGAAGTAGCAAGAGAGCTCCACGATTTTGTGTTGGTTTGAAATTCCCCGGCTTTGGTTGTGTCGATAAGCAATTGCAAATATAAAGCATGAAAGTTATTTATGTAAAGGT
>VSTD030004895.1:0-10048 GCA_008808055.3 Sporobolus alterniflorus
CCCGCACTTTGTTCTAGTAGCATATCTCAATATCTCTATTTGGCCACTTGTGATACTGTGATGTCCCATCTTTAAGCAATGATGATCAGTTCTAACCAGGATTATTACGAGATGGCATTATCGAATTAATGACGTATAATACATCATATGTAAGAATTAAACATATAAAATACTCTAAAAATTAAATTTTATTATAAATTAAGTTTCAAATTTGATTGGAGAGTTTTAAGCGAAAGGTAGAGAATAAAAATATTTTGCAGAAGCGGGAATACTTGATAATCAAGAACGGCACCTTGCCCTAGGGGTACCGACCTCAAGAACGGCTCATGCCGAGAGGGAGAGAGAGAACATACCTGTAAAATAACATCAAGGTAAAGACTGAGCACCTAAAGCTCAGCAAGACTTATCCGTCAATGTGGTCATAAATAGCCGACTCCTAACATGCCAGGTTGAAGGGATAAACTCTATCTCTATGTCAAACCCGTGCTAAGAGTAGATCATTATTTACAGTTTTTAGCATCTAGCCTAATAGATTAAACTTTAACATATAGACTAAGTTAATTAAACTTTAAGCAAGGTAGTTCTGAACTAAGCTAAACAATAGTAGCAATACAAGTTATTAAACTAAAGCATAATCATAATTTATTAATAAACATTATTCCATTAATTTGCTACGTGAAGACTACCACGAACAAGCGGTTACTCATATCTGAGAGTCGCAGCGATTTGAATCGATATACACACTGCAGGGAAAACCCGACCAATACGTCACACGCTTTTCACGCTCGGTCCGTGTATGACCCTCGACCATATGTATATTACGTGGTCCGCGTATAGAAACCTTTCGCGAGTCATCGACGGCGTTAGACAGAGTCACTGCTCTTGAGAAAAAGGGCTTCTGACACAATCTATACCATGCTGGCGGACCGATCCGCGGATTCGTACTCAGTTTCTCTCCCGAACCAACCAATAAAGCAGTGTAGAAAGTCAAACATCTGTCGACAGCACGCTACTAGGCTTACCGAGCCCATATCACCGGCATGCGATGGGTACATTCAATACTTACTCGGTGGGGCCAACTCACCGGTCCTTAATGACACAGCAGGGCTACATCTTTGGAGGTGCCGCCTTTCCATGTACCACTCTCCAACCTTCCCAACCGACGGTCTCCACTTTCCACCAAATTGCCCCACCCAGTCTCAGTTTAAACATAATCTATCAAATAAGTCAAGTTGAGTTTAAGGGACCTATGACTGCCACATGGTCTTTCGACCACTCAGCCATCTACTGTGGCCCACATCTACGCCTAGCCATAGCTATCGGTTTATCTCTAGCAATAGGATTCACAAGGATAGACCAGAAAGTTATCTTAATACAATTAGGGTATCAATCCAACTCCTGCAACCGAATGCATATCTAAGAATCATAATTAAAATATAAATGTAAGAAAAATTTAAGGATGGTGGTTAGATGCACTGGGGTTTTTCTTGATCACAATAAAGTTAGCATCCCTACAACTTGACGCTTGTGGACTTTCGAACACATGTCGTCCTTGCTCCGCTTGAAATTCTGATTCCGGCTCCACGTGATCTACACGTATACGCAAAAGATGGTCACAATTAAATAGCGCAGTCTATGGGGTGCAAAGTGCAATATGATGCATGATCATGAGTATTTTACTTATTTTAATACATGAAAACTATTTACTAAATTATTTCTAAGTCTTATGATTTATTAACTAAACATCAAGTTATCAGAAAAATTAATAACATGCATTATATGAGTTTAAACAAGTTGTCTGATTTTATACAGGTCATATACATCATAAGGGAGCGCTACACCAAAGTTGAATATTTTCCTAAGCATGTTCCATTTATAATAATTTATTTACTGCTAGAATATAAATTAAATCATAATAATTAATCTGGACAGGAAATAATTATGAGTGTTTTCGTACAAGCTATTGAGTATGATGTGCACATGTATCCAAAGTTTGAATGTCTAGATGTTTATAGATTTTTGTAATTAAATACTTCAAGGTTGGAGTTATAACAATTTTACAGAAAGCAATAACATGCAAAAAATGGGATTTGTCAATCCTAATACCAAGATCTACTCTTAATGATCATATAGAAATTTGTTTTGTATTTTTCTGAGTAATATTGTATTTTGTACATATTTTAGAACTTTATATGATTTTCTGGAATTGAAAAGAAAACAAAAAAACCCTGCACAGTATGGGGCCGATTTCGGCCCAAGGCCTCGGCCTCGGCCTGCTGGCTCGGCCCAAAAGCCAAGCGGCCAGGCTGGCCTGGTAGCACAACACAGCGTGAGCGCGCACACGTCACGGTCATCACGCGCGGCTACCGACGGCGATATCGGCAACGAGGAGCAGGTCAACCGGCGACTAGAACACTAGGGAGACATGGGGAGGGTGTGTGACAAGGTTTCGCGACCGGATACTCACCGGGACGACATGTCGACGGTGAGGCGGCAGGGAATGGGTGGCCCGGCGGTGTTTGACGACAGTCAGTGACGGGCGGTGGGCGGCAGTAGCTCTGGTGGGCTCCCACTAGGGACTAGGTGGACTTCTGAAAAAGAATGTATACCTTAGTGGTATGAGTATTCTATCAATCCTATTAAGACACGAGTCAGGATATCACAAGCACGAGAACGAGCGTGAGCTCGAGTGGCAGCTATCTAGCTTCGGCATGGGTTCGAAGCACGGTCTCACCTAGAGCGTTGCTTCTTTCTGGGATTTATCTCGGCAGTTGTGGTGGCCTCTGGGCCCCGTGCGTTCAGCGTCTAGGTTAGTATAAGTGTTTAGATTTAACTTACGCACTGTAGGTGTGTGTGTGATGTGTTATGCGTGAGTTGGACCAGCTTGTATTTGAATAGGGCTAAAAAAATATCACAGACTCAGTTCTCTCTCCTTGTCAGCTTGTATTTGAATATGGCTCAAAAAAATATATCACAACCTCGTTCTCTCTCCTTGTCTTCTCCCCAATCTCACCACTCTCTCCTCTCTTCTCCCCAATCTCACCTCTCTCTCTCTCTCTCCAGGAACTTGCCATCGTTGGGAGCTCATCGCCATGTGCCGCTACGTGCTCGCCCCCACTAGGAGTCGTCAACGTTAGGAGCGGCACCACCAGGAGCTCGCTCATCCCCACCAGGAGCCATACTACTAAGAGCTCGCCCATCCTCACCGGGAGTCGTGACATCCCCCGCCAGGAGCTGTGCTAGCACCACCTCCTCCTATGAGCAAATCTTCGTCGTCCCTTCATCGAGGTACAAATCACAAGTTCACGATGAGCGACACAACAGAGGGGAGCATGGTTTGGAGGCACGAGGTGTGCAACATTTGGCATAGCGTGGCACGGGTGCGTGCACTGAAGCAGCACTTGCAGATGAAGTAGAAAGTGAATGTTGCCTAGAAGGAATATGGATAGACAATTAATATGAGCATGACTTAATAAAAGAGTTAGACTGTCAAATGCGGACTAGTCCGGTAACTCGCAGTCTGGTCATACACAATGAAAAAAGTAGAACGACCGACTAAAATTCTATTGTAGCATGGTTCAAGCTAGGAGTAAGTAAATATGAGCTAGAGAAGCAAGTAGTTTTTTCAAGAGCATAGTGGGACAAGTAGTAAGAAGGGGAAATTCTAGAACACAACGTATAAGTGTAATTTCAGGATGCAAATTATGAAACTCTAGCTATGAAGAGTAAGAAAATTGACTTTCTAAGTAAATCAATAAGAGGATGCATGAGACCAGAGTTGTTTCCAAGTTCAGCAACATATGAGTGCCTATGTCTCTGTTGAGGAGCCCACAAATGGTCAAATTGCTCTTAACTCTAAAACCTCCCCTGAATAATCACAAATGTCATTTTTGACTCTTCACGATCAATCCTCTTACAAGGAGGACAATACAAACTTCACGGGATTCAATCACAAGTTTGCGAGCTCCCGGGCAGCACCTAGCTGTTTATGGCATGAATCCCCAAGAGTAATGGATGTGAATGAGATCATTAGTGAAGATGCTGAAGCACTCTTGCTTGGAATCAAGGACTCACTTAGAGAATTAGTCCAATCATCTCTCCATTGCTCAAGAATGAGGGAGATAAGTGTTGGAGCAGAGAATGAAGCTCTGGATCTGAAATATGATAATGTTATTTGAAAGTTGGAGTGGGCAACTAGACAAATGAGGTAAGGGGTTCTTTTATACCTCTAACTCAGATGTTACTGTTGGGCTGTCAGAAAACTGGACTAGTTCACATGGGGTCGGACGAGTCTGACTGAAATCTTTTGAATTCAAAATATCACAAGTCAGGAGACCCGTACTAGACCGACTGACATAATAAGCAAATAATGGAAGGCACATACTAGTCCGGTTGGCACAGTAAGGATTTTCTAGACTACCCGAACTTAGTCCTAAAAATCTGGTCCGTCGTAAATGGGTCGTCTCGCGACCTGCATGATTTGGTCCGGCACGAGCTCAACCCAACACGATAGGTTACGAGGCCAGGCCAGTTTGAAGCATGAGCTGGACCGTGCTTGGGCCTGGCCGGCAGCTCGTCGGACGGGCACGACACATCCCATTTAGCTCGGCTCGATCAGGCCCGGTGGTAGGTACGTTTAGCTCGGCACGACACGACATGACCTATAAATTTAAATAATGTAAATTTATTTATATTTCAATATTTATAGAGAAATCATATTTAGATATGTTAAAAATAGATTTCGATTAAAAACATCAAATTTAGAAAAAATACAAATGTTTAAATTTTATTCAGGCTTCGACCCGAGCTGACCCAGTAGGCCCGATGGGCCATTAAACCCGAGACAACCCGTTTAACAGGCTGCATGCCGTGCCATGCCTGGGCCTGGCCATCAGCCCATTGGGCGGCATGGCACGGCCTACTATGCTAATCATGTCGAACTGCGATCTGATAAAGATGACCTGAGTCCAACACAAGTCCAAGACCATGCTAGCCCGACATGGTCCAATCTACAAGTATATCCGAACTAGTCTGTCTGGCTCAACCAATAAAAATTGGATGAGCCGGACTAGTCCAACGAGGAAATGGACAAGACAAGGTCGGACTCAAGGTGTATTTTTGTTGTGGATGATCCAGACAAGTCAAATTCGAACATACTGTATTTGAACTGACTTAGATTTTTGAGCAACACTTACTCCAACTATTATCGGTGTCCCTTGTTAGAGTGTATATTGTCTGATTTAAGTCAGATAACTTTGTGCGGTTGACGTTCAAACCGCCCTTCCTGATAGCACGAAATTTGTCGGATATTGACAGGCCGGTCAAATA
The DNA here is from genome assembly GCA_008808055.3 of Sporobolus alterniflorus. Lineage (NCBI taxonomy): Eukaryota > Viridiplantae > Streptophyta > Magnoliopsida > Poales > Poaceae > Sporobolus > Sporobolus alterniflorus. Next base: position 5,329 of record VSTD030004895.1, read on the forward strand.
TTGCATTTTAGCTCTCCAACTGATCGCTGGGCCCTCAAATGGTTCGTTCCTCAGGCGCCAAAAACACTCAACAAAACACAGGACCAAATCAAACTCCCGCCACAAAAATCTCTCCGCCGACCGACGGATGGGGCCCAAAATCGCCATGTCATCGATCCGGCGCTCACAAAGCCTCCGCCTCCGTGCTGTCCTACGCCACGTCACGGATCCGCGGCCCGCATCTGTGCTCCAGATTAAAATCCAACGCGCTAGAATAGTCCATGTCACGGATCCGCTGCGCGTTCCTTCCACCAGTCACAGCTCAGCTGTCTGCGCTATAAAGCCGCGCCCCCCACCGTCGTCTCTCTTCACCAATCCACCATCAATCCCAAGCAACCGAGCACAAATCCCTCGTTCTCTACCGAGCTTCGTCGAGCAACGAACCTTAGCCAATCCCCATGGCACCCAAGGCGGAGAAGAAGCCGGCGGCCAAGAAGCCCGCGGAGGAGGAGGCGGCGGCCGGGAAGAAGCCGAAGGCCGAGAAGCGGCTGCCGGCGGGCAAGTCGGCCGGCAAGGAGGGCGGCGAGAAGAGGGGCCGGAAGAAGGGGAAGAAGAGCGTGGAGACGTACAAGATCTACATCTTCAAGGTGCTGAAGCAGGTGCACCCCGACATCGGCATCTCGTCCAAGGCTATGTCCATCATGAACTCCTTCATCAACGACATCTTCGAGAAGCTCGCGGCGGAGGCCGCCAAGCTCGCGCGGTACAACAAGAAGCCCACCATCACCTCCCGCGAGATCCAGACCTCCGTACGCCTCGTCCTCCCCGGCGAGCTCGCCAAGCACGCCGTCTCCGAGGGCACCAAAGCCGTCACCAAGTTCACCAGCGCTTAGATCGCGTTTGCCGTGCCCACTTTTCGTTGCTCTGGTCTGCTGTTAGTGTGATTGGCGCAGCGGCGGTAGTTGTCCTGCGCGTGCTTTTGTCTGTCTGTAGTTTCCTTGGTTCGTGTTTGTGGCTCGTGAGTTGCTTTTGTCGTTCCTGTATCCTGATTCTCAATAGTACTTACTCTTGGTCATTTCAGTTTGCTGTTGTCGAGTGCAAGAGCTGTTGTCGAGTGCAAGGGCAATACATTGTCGGTACGAAGGGGCAAACGCCTGTAGAACAAAACGCTTCTGCTGTTCCAACTTGCAAGCAGTCTGCATTTGTTTTTGTTGTGCGAGTGCGATTACAGTGGAATCTGAAATCTGCGACTCCAAATATTCCTGGGCGGGATTTTTTTCCTGTCAAAGCCGTCCAGCGAATCGAATTCACGGCGCGGGAAGTTTTGCCGGGAGGCAAAATTGTTCTTTTCGTCAAATCCTCCAATCGAATCCATTATCCATGGCACTTTAGAATTTGGGTGCGAGATTCAGAAATGGGTCGGTTTGCGGCGCGGGATTCTAATTTTCGGGCGCAGATTTTGGCGGGGAGCGCAGTGCCAGGGCTGCAGGCTGGCCATCCATCCAAGGGTCGGCCTAGTATAGGTGGTCACTGAATCAGAGCGAAGCCCAATAACCCACGCCGCTGGTCACGAGTGAAAAAGCAACCGTGAAAGTGAAATCGACGAGGAATTCGTAAATTTAAACTCCAATTTGTTGACGTTTGTGGCTTCCTGTTACCTTATTCCAAGTACAAATGACGCAGTTAAAACAAACGCAGCCGGCCACGTCACTTACACTGCTTGTACACAAATAGTATTCCGATCAAGGCTCCGATCTGTTCGGCAAAGACTCAAATAGACACTTGCGAATTTCATAGACAAGAAAGTAGCGTCTCGTATAAATTATTGCCTGAACATCACAAACCAAAACTATGAACTACACCCTTCACGCTGCTCACCACCACCGTTCCCCATTTCAAAATCTATGCCTCCTTTGTGACGCAGGAATTTCCGCTGGCCACTTGCTCGCCCCTCGCCAGCATCGCTCCACCGCGCCGGCCGGCCACCGCCCCGGCGAAATCGTCCGCCTCCATGGAGTGCGCCGTTCATGCAGGTTTTCGAGCGCCGGGACGCGGTGGAGACGGAGATGCGGCAGCAGGTGGACCCCTACTCCCACACCCTCGCCTCCGCGCTCATCGCCGCCGTTTACCTGCCCCCACCGTGGCTCCTCCCGCCACGCGCCGCTGCCGCTACCCAAGGTGACCTGTTTCTCCCCTCGGCACGTTGCGTTCTGGTCTGAATGGGTTCGACGAGTTTGATTCCGCCGCAGGGCCGTGGTCTCTGTATAACTGCATCGCACCTGTTTACAGATTTGACTGTACTACAAGCAACTTCAACGTAGGGACAGTTTCTTTGCATTCATCGTTTCTTAGAATTTTACACTAGTAATGGCTCGACATTTGTAGTGCTTACTTATCATCTCCTTATGAAGATTCTGATGATGATTTGGAGCATAAACAGGAAGTAAGGCGGCGAAAGAAATTGATTCCGTCGTGGACTCTGTGAGTGTTCATGACCTGTAGGTAACCAGATATCAATGACTTTTCTTATCCCTAAAACACTAATTCTTTTAGACTATTCTGCCATGGGGTTTTTGGTGTTTATTTAGATAACAGTGGACCAATGGTACGTATTGTCGTGGGGTCGTCGCCGGACTATATTTTCTTCATACATAGATTCACAGTTCTCCCTTCGTCCCATTCTATAAGGCGTGATCAGACTTGACAGAGTCCTCTAATTGTACTTTGTGCATCAATTTCTCTTTTAATATATTATTATTAGGTACAAAATCAGAAACATACAAATGTACATAGCAACGGAACCTAATGCTCTCACTTTTGCATTGCTAAACTCATGTATTGATAGGATAATTGCTAGTCAAAAATCCCAAAGTTTGATTTAAAATGCATATGCACCTTATATTTCTGGACAGGAGTATAAGATTAAATCTCTCTGCCAATATTGCTGCTAAGTGCACGTAAACCATGTTTGTCACTACATTACGTTGTCTGATTTTAGCCACTATGGCTGAGTGGAAATGATATTGCTGTGGTTGAGTGGAAGTGATATTGTTATCTTCATCCTTGTAGCGGGAGGGACATTCTGGTTAAGCAAATATCTTTATAGTACCCTACATGTTTGGAAATGTACTAGGGAGCCTTAGAACCACTTAAGTTTGACTCAGTTCTTTACCTGTTACCAGGATATTGCAATGCTCATGGTAATTAGTACTCCCTCGGTTTGGGAAATATTGTCGCCAGATCGTTCACAAATGATCTAGCCGGTGATAATTTTTCCCAAACGGAGAGAGTATGTTTGAACTACTCTATTTTTTAAAGGCAGCATGTCATATATTTAAGGAGTTATTGTGCTCATATATATATTTAAAATCTCAGCCATCCATTTTTTAAATGATGTCAGCACCATGTGGTGCGTATTGACTATGGAGATGATGAGAATTGGGGGTGGAGTATAAACGTGCATACCTGAACAATGAAAGCTGCTATAAGTGTCATGTAAACTATGTATATTATTTTTCCAGGCTCAGCTATGTATTGTTGTCCCGTTGCCTTCTGCATATTTTCTACTTGAACCTGCATTCACCATTTTATATGAGTTAGCCTCACATGTTGGGTTCACAAAGTAATCCATACCAGCCTTTGGCCGAGTTGTAGCCTGGCATTTTCATTTCCACCGCATCGTCTGTGGGCTCTGATGCTTTTTTGTGTGTGTGTGCTGTTTCTGGGAGCCATGTATACTAATCAGACCTTATCCTTTTGCTGGTGACTGATAAAAGGCTGTCATTTTGCATCGAAGCAATTGGGAGTAGCGTTCACCTGCCACTGTCAATTCGTGGTACTGTTTAACCTGATCGTTGCTTGTGCTTGCTATGCCCCTCATTTCACCAGTTTTCTACAGATGTGTCATAGAACAAGCCAACCTGGTCAATTGAATTTGGACCTTTCCTGGTCAACACCAATTTTGACTGTTCACTGAACACGTTGCACGTTTAGGATACTGTTCACTCTCATTATCCCTGGATCCCTGATCAGTCTGCACATGCGTGTCCTTCAGTATCAGAGCAAGTTCTTCGAAGGCATCTCCCCTGGATGCCCTTGTGCGCATTGAGGGCTCCATGTGCTGCGTGGGGCTCATGACTCCAAACATAGTCTTTGTTCCATCAATCAAAGCTTGTTACTCTTGGTTACGTTGGCTCTATCAATCCCATTGGCTCCTTGAGAGAAATCCCTTACTAGTTTGCTATTATTTACTTTCTAATTATGCAATTAGGCAGCCTTATGTACATGCCAACAAGTTTGAATCCTGCAAAAGCAAACAGGTTAAACGGTCATGTTTCAAAGGCCAAGAATGCTGCATAAACTAGCAATAACTTGAGCCTCGAGAGATTGGTTTTTTGAACTGCTCTTGAACGTCTTGCCTTGATGGATGCGTGGACCACGTCGAGTAGAATAGCGGGAAGAAGATTTATGGCGATAGCGAAAAGAGAGCAGAAAAAGGAGATGTAGTACTGTGTACTGTACCGTGGAAGTTCTGGAACGACACTCATGTCCCTGTCCACTAGGTACTGATAAGCTTCGGTCATTTTCCTTGCAGTAGTATGATTATTTTGTTGAATGTTAAACGTTGCAAAGTAGTATGATTATTTTCGTTTCTTGATTCTCAAAAGAGTTTGAGTTGTATAAGAGGTATTCTCCATCTGTCACCGGAGCTGTCACCACCTCAGAGCGAAGAGGAGATCGG
>VSTD030004896.1:0-10048 GCA_008808055.3 Sporobolus alterniflorus
GGTGTGTATTGGATGACTACACTCTTGCTCAAGTTAAAATGCACTCATGAGGTGATGCTTATGCATTGATGCCTTTGTGTGATGATGTGATGCCCATGATATGGTGCAATGCAAACATCTTATAGTACTAGTTCACTTAACACATGCTTTGTGCCATCAAACTTTTAGTGGATGGAGCAAGAATGCGCTATACTAGGATTAATTTCAGAAAGACTCGTTCAAGCGACAAATCACTAAGATTTTGCCAAGAGGATGTCAGGTGGGATTTAGGGATGACAAACCACCAAATGGCAATTCTCGATTGGGATCCAGACCAAAACATGAAATCCATCACGGGAAAAATCTTGACCAAGAAATGGATAGAACCTTCGATCATACTAAGAGATTCATGAGTGGGTAACATAATCTGCAGACACAAAAATCTGCATAGATACATCATTATTGAAGGGAGACAAAACGTATACGTTCATGTAGATGGATTGACCCATCGTGAGAAAAGAGCAATCATAGACATAAGATGAATGCCAGATCACACTGATGAACACCATGACAGGTGTCCATCCTTGAATCCATTAAGAAAACTTCATATGAAAATTTTGGCACCGACGTCAAATCTGACTTGACTGCGAGCAGCCTTCAGAAAATGCAATTCTGGTGCTAACTTAACTGTATTCTGACATGGAGGTAAATACAAGAGTTATATAATACTTTCTCATCTTTCCAACGGTTACTTGCATGCATTGATACGATCAACGGATTAGGAGTTATCACTTTTGGAATCTGGTCAGGCTGCTGAAATTCTGTTCTGGGCAGAATTGAGCATCCTGAGAAATCTGAACTTTTGACCCCAATTCAAATGTCATATCAGAAACCTTCAATACCAACATCATAGCCAACATCTCAGCTTTCTGACCAATACCCATATGCCCCAATCTGACTAACGATTCAGGATTTACAATCTCTGAAAGTCGTCGGTGGCTGCTTGAAATTCGGTTCAGGACAGAATAAAGTGACTTGAGCAATTCAAAGTTTTGCCCACCCTCGAAATGAAAACTCAGTAAACTTTGAAAACCAATATTGTAGGTAACTCTCAGATTTCCCATGCATCCTTACACGACTTACTCAGGTAAGCAGAACCAAACTTATAGCGATCTAAAAACAGGGTCAAAGCGCGGAATTCAGCAGAAACTGGAAACGGTTTCGGTTTTGGAGCAAGGGTAAGAATTAGTTCCAGAACTGAACTGAAGGAACAATTGGGTCAGAAATGAAGTATAGCTCATGATATTTTCAAAGCTGCAACTTTTCCAGTTCAGTTTTACCCCTTGGGACAGAATCTATCTTGAGTAAACGACTATCGCTAAACTCAATGCTGACCATATTTGGTACTGATTAGGGAAAACTGAATCATACAAAAGTGGTAGATAACTTCGATATATTTCCAGCAAGTATTAACATCCCCTTATCTGACAAATGGTTCAGGTGTAATCATTTCTGAAAATTAAGGGCTGATGCTAAAAATTCCAGTTTTTTTCTGGACAGATCAACTTGAACTGACCTATTCGGCGTTTGAGTCTTCATCCCAATGAAAACCGAGGAAACTCAGACCACCAAGATTGTAGGAGACTTTCCTACCTTTCTAAAGAGTTGTAGAACTCCAGATTTTGATATCGGACAAAAGAGTTCTAGGTGGCGGAAGCTAGCATAATTTTTGGACAGAATTTTGACTTGGCCCATTTGCGGTTTTGCTTACGACTTTGTTAAGTTAAAGGTTTTCCAGCTTACTTTATTATGCAATATGAATATGCGATGCCATGACAACATATCGGCCCTATATTTTCCTCATGAAAAGAAAATCTTTTGCTAATATAGATGGCGTATGAGTAGTCGGTGGAAAAACACACTCATCCCCGTGGTTAGTTCTAACCAAACAATCTTACACAATCATGGTTAGCATATTTGCAAAAAAAACACAACAAATATATACAACATACATCACCACTTATCCCCTAAGTAGTGCTCGTGCGTTTAATGCTACACGGACAACCCTGCATACGATATGAGAATGTATTCATGTCATGCAGAAGGCATCCACAAGACATTCCTAGGTCCCCACGCCCTAGGTGCGCAGTCATGACCAGTCGCACGACAGATACGCAGCCCCTACTGCACGATAGGAACTATTCTCAAGCAAGCCTCATCTTGAGGAGACGGGTCCGGGATTCACATCACTCGACGGGCAGAAACTTATCTTCTTACCTGTTCCTAGGTGTGTCATTATAGAATAGTAAATTGCATAAAGTGAATATAGAAAGTAAAATCCAGTTACCTTGCCACCTGTTAAGACTAGTATAGTCCTTATATGGCCATGTAAGTGTTTCCTCGTCATAGGTTTTCAGAAATATGGTCATACATGATGTAGCATACTTGTAATGCTCTGATACCAGCTGTGACATCACCGCTCTTAACAAATATGGTTAGTCCTAACTAGGATCATTATAGGATGTCATTACCAAGTAACAACACATACAAGTATTTACAATTGAAATGTTCTAAAAGTTAAAATTTATTACAATTTGGATTTCAAATTTGATTACAGAGTTTTTCAACGAAAGATTAAGAATAAATGACATTTGCAGAAGAGACAACCCGATGAACTAGAACAACACCTTGCCCTAGGGATAGAGACCTCAGAAATGGCTCATGCTCAGAGGGCAAGAGAGAACACACCTACAAAATAACAAGACAAAGCTTGAGCAACTAAAGCTCAGCAAGACTTAGCCATCAACGTGGCCACAAATAGCCGACTCCTAGCATGCATGTCTTAAGGGGAGGTGGAGGGTTGAGCTATATCTCTATGCCAAACCCGCACTAGAGTAGATCCTTACTTTAAGTGTTAGCATCTAGTCTAATATAATTAAACTTTAACATATAAGCTAGGTTAATTAAACTTTAAACTATAAACTTGCCATAAGGAACTAAGTCAATCAAGAGTTGCAATACAGTTATTATAATAAAGCTAAGTTTATTATTCCAACGTAAACCATCAATAATTCCATTAAGTTATCTACGTGGTGACTGCCATAAGACAGGTGGTTACTCATATCCAAGAGTCACGGCAATTCAAATCGATGTACATACTGCAGGGGAAAACCTGATACAAATGACATGTATGCTTTCTGCGCTAGTCCACGTACACCACTCGTACACTGCCTGTGGGCAGTACCTGTGGCAACATTTCACGCTGACCCAATAGAGTTGGACAGATCATACTGCACCCGAGAAAAACGGCTCCTGACACAATCCGCAGCACGCTGGCTGCCTAATCTACAGGTGTGCCACCCAGTTTCTCTCCCAATAGAACCGTTGAAGCAGTAGGCTTGAGCCAAGGATCTATTGATGAACATGCTACATCGGTTTACTAGGCTAATATCATGAGCGTGTGATCAATACGTTCCATACTTGCTGGCGGGGGCCAACCCATCAGTCCTTAACCGACATAGGTAGGGGCTACAATGTTGGAGATGTCGTATTTCCATATCCCATTCCCCGTCCTTCCCAACTGATGGTCCTCCAATTTCTCCTAGTGGCCCCACCCGTAGGCCTCTAGCAATTAAGAGTGTGACAACCTAATAGCCGAGTGGCCTCCATGCCAGCTGATCTCTACCGAACCTTATAACTACGTCTAGCATGGTGCTAATGTCTTACCACTACTAAAAGGGTAGTCAAGGATAATTTGGAAGGACAATCATAATGCATCTATGATACCAACACAATTCCTATAAACTTAATGCACAATCAAAATTGACATAAAGATAGTGATTAAAGGAAAAGCTAAGGATAATTTGTGAGATGCACCAGGGCTTACCTTGTTCAAAAGGAATGTTAGTATCCTCGCCACTTGATGCTTGTGGATCTCTAAACACCCCTTGGACTTTCTCCTCTTAAATCTCAGATTCTGGCTCCACGTGATCTAGCGTATACAAGTATAAATGAGCCGAACATAACATGCTGCAATGCATGAGGTGAACATGCAATATGATGTAATAAAATAGCAATAGCATAGTTATTACCTTGCAGAAGTTATTTTATCTTATTACTCCTATTACTTTCTATTCACTAACTATTTAACTAAGCACTAGAAAATTAATAACTTGAGATTTGTTGATCTAAACATGCTCTCTGATTTTATGCAGGTCCTATAGCAGCGAAAGGAAGCACTACACCAAAAATGATTTTTTTCTAGGCATATTCAATTTTCTACAATTTATTTACTATAAAAAGGAATTAAAGCATAACAATTAATCTGAACAGAGAATAAATATGAGCTATTTTATGTAGGCTAATGGATATGACATGAACATGCATGCCAACATTCATGCATGACACGCATGTATTTTTGAAATTAAATACTTCAAGATTTGATTTCTAAGATTTTTCTAAAAGGCAATAAAGCACAAAAATAGATTTGGACAATCCTATTTCACAAATCTACTCAAGAGGATTCTAACAAAATTTATTTCATATTTTCCAAGTTTTATGCATTTTATTATGAATTTTTGAAGTTTCTATGAATTTCTAGAATTTAAATTTGAAAAAGGAATTAAGAAATTAGGTAAACAGGTAGCAGTACTAGGCCGCTATTCGGCCCATGGCTCCACGCTGTAGGCCTGATCCGAAGGAGGAAACCGGCCGGGCAGCCCTTGCCATCCCGGCTGGCACGGTGTGAATTAGTGCGGTCACCGTGCACCGCCCCCCGCGCGGTGGGGCGGACGTCACCTGCGGTCGCGATGACGAGGAGTGGCAGCCTATGTGGCATGAGCATGAGGGGGATGTGGGGAGTGTGCTGGGCAACTTGAGATATGCAGAGACATATCAGCGACATCGGTGGACGGCGGGGCAGAAAAACGGGCAGCGCAGCAAAGTTTTTCATCGACCACAGCCTCAGTGGTGGCCGGCGGCAACGTGGTGGCATTCCTACAATTTTGGGAGGGGAAGGAGCACGTGAGGCAAGATTCGATTGATGGAAAATGTGGATAGGGGATAATTCTCACGGAGAGGAGGCGTTGATGGCGGTGGCTTAGTCCAATTCCGGTAGCAGGGCGGTGCCCAGTGCTTGAGGCCGGTAAATCAGAGACGCTGGAAAAGGAACGGTGGGTGGGGTGCCGATGCCTTTTGACCAAAGAAGAGTGAAATGTAGGGCGGGGGGTCCGGCGGCGTGTGTGTGCCCCGCGGATGGTGGGTGGCTGCTGGGCCGGCTTGCCTAGGCCGGGCCCTTGAATGAAATAGATTTTTTTCTATTTTTCGATCTCTTTTGAAAAGGAACTAACTTGATTTGATTCAAAATTAGTTTGGAGACCTCAAAAAAATTGAAATAAAATATAGATGTGAAGGGTTTGAAGTAAGGAATAACTTTCCTTATAGGAACTTCTTCAGATTCAAAATGGATTTTGAATCAAAATTGAAGGATTCTTTCAGGGTTTGAAAATCAATAAAATTTGATGGAATTTGATTTGAACCTCAATATTTGGTGATATTTGAACAAGATGCTCCTGCTTTCACTTCGATAATGGATCAACTCAAGAAAACAAATTTGGAAATTCAAATTTGTGACTTTTTTGACTTGTTCAAGAAGAATTAAATTAGAAATTAATTCAAATCTTTCTTTTGCTTGGTTAGGATTGATTTAATCACTTGACTACAGGTCAATTAAGGGCCTAATGAAGATAATTAAGGTTTTTGTAACACTGGGTGTTACAGTGGAGGACGCTGGTGATTGGGTGGTGGAGGCTGGTTAGGGCGGCTGTGGGTGGTGGAGGCCAGCCAGGATGGCATCAAGCAGTGGAGGTCGCTCGGGCGCTAGGCTAGATGGGGAGACCGGGGTCATCGGGGTGGTGGAGGTCGGGAGTGGGTGTCGTCCAATCGGTGGCGGTGGCGGCGGTGGAGCCGGGCGCGATGGAAGCTTCCATGCGACGCTGGCGGTGGGTGGTGACAACGCAGGGAGCAGCGGCAATGGCGGGATGCGTGGGCGAGGTCGTAGCACAAAGAAAAAGGAAATGCGACGCGAGTAAGTTTGAAAGGCGGGTCCAAAACGGGAAAAAGGAAATAGGCTATTTCTGAATACTTCTATATCTATCGGTTAACCGATGAATATAGGAAGGTAGTACCACATCAGCCATTCCAGCTTATATTTGTCAGTGAGGCCACGTCACAAATTAATATAAGCCACATATATTCATCGGTGACGTAGGTTCACCGACGTATATCAGAGGCTAGTCAAAGTCAACCTGGGCGCTATATATGTTCATCAATGAGAAGTACAACCTGATGAATATAAAATATATTTGTCGGTTTTGGGAACCAACAATTATATTTTGAACTAAATTCATCGGTGCTGACGAATTTAAATCCCCTAATGAACCCTATCCTGTTTCCTGAAGTGAATATTGGATATTATGGCAAATAGTGTCAATATCGTCCTTAGCACTAATATGGTTAATTTTGGGCCAACAATGTTTTTCCGTATGCAAGCTATACCAAAAAATAGGAAGCATGTGTTGACAACTAAAATTTGTTAAGACCTAACTAACAGGTAAGATCAGTATAAATTTTGAAGTGTCTTATATGGCTAAATTTACTTCATAATTGCATAGAGCTCGTTGATGTGATCAAATTACATATTTTGTTTGTCAAGGTGTAAAAGTTATGACATTTGAAAATTTCTTAATTTCTGAACTAAACCAATCAGACTGATCGGACCAACCGGTCAGACTGGTTGAAATAGTTTGGGTCGGTTCTGACTTTCCAAATTCAGAATTGGTATGTTTCACTAGTCGTAATGGGACAAGATCTCCTCACCTTATAAATACAAAGGGTCACGACTGATTGAGTATCATCCAATCGATAAAAAACATATTTTTTAATCTTTGCCTTTTATTAGCACTTTGTCCTACTTTTTCAATCTAATCTATATTCCTCCTTCATCTCACGGGGATCTAGCTAGCCTACCGACACTAGAACAACCCAACGCACGATTGCCCCAATGGATCCCTCTTGACCGTCCGTTCAAATGTTTTGTCATAATCCCAACAAAACTAGTCAGATCGGTTGGCTTAGCGGGTATACCGTGTGCTCAACTAGCGAGACCAGCCTTGATAACCGGCACACCCTAATGATTTTGGTGTATGATCGAATTTTGCGTCATTCAACTGGCACCGCGAACTACTTGTTCCATCCCTCACAAGGTGCAGTCAGCGGGCAATGGATACTTACAACCCTGTGCAAAATGAAACAAGAGCTCGAACGACGGGAGCACAAAAAGCGATGATGCTAATCTACCACCATCGCTAACTTCTAGCATGCGTAGCCTTTTTGGATGTGGTGATCCGGTTGTGTTCTTTCCATAGGGAGGGAACGGACGGCATGACAGCCTACTCTGGACGACACGAGCCCCTGACATCATGGCCCACTGCACGTTCTTCAACTCAGGCGACGCAGTTGAGCCCCGCGCAGCCAATCCACAATTTCCTCACATGCTTCCCCTGAAAGGAAACATAAAAGAAAAGCAGTGAGGTCAGAAGTCAACTTGAAGGGTGTCTCGATCGACACACCAGAGAAACTAACTCGAGAAACGAAGAAAATGATTAATTAGTTTAACGTTTTTGTTTTCGCTGCAACCATGTCAGAGAAGTGTACTACTGTTCATCTCCCCTCGCTCCAAACCACGGTAACCTTGTACTAGGGAAAAGGAAACTTGAAATTATTGTAGTACTAGAAACGACTAAAGCAACTGTTATGCGCCCAATAATCTGTGTTGATGTTTTCCCTAGACCAGCCACACATTACTTTCGGTCTTGACTGCCAAAATAAAAAGGAGAAACATGCACATTGCACAATGGGTGTTGCTAATCTTCTAGTACCCGCAATCGTTGCTTGAAGTACGAACCATTTGTGTATTGAACAAGTTCGATCATATACAGCTAATTTCTTCATGAAGCACAGTGTACATGTTTCAAGTAGAGAAGAGCGAAAGTGATTCGATCGTACCCCTTTGCCCTTCTTTCGGCGCACATCGTTGGAAGGGACTTTGTAGAGGTCATCGTCCACGGCCCTAACGACCCTGGGCATCCTCGGCACGCGGGGCCCGCCGTCAGCAACAGGAGCCCCCTGCTGCCTACTGCGCCCTGCCTGGTTCTCCATCGTCGTGCTCCGCAGCTGACAAGAGCAGTGCGGGAAACCATCACATATCCATCAGGATTATCCAAAGGAACAAAAAAAACTAGGGTCAAAACAACAAGGAAGCACTGTGAGTGACAAGAGGGCTTCAGGGAGAGGAGACAAGCACTGAGATTTTCACGAGGAGCGCCGTACCTTCTCGGCCGACTTCTGCGGCGGCGGTGAGGCTGATGTCCTGAACAGCACGACCCCGCCGGCGGCGGCGTGGTAGTAGTGGCCGGCCAGCATCACCGACTCGAAGTACTGTGTGATGGGCAGCTCCTCGCACTGCAGCTGGTTCCACTCCCCGAACGCTGGGATGTGCCGCCTCCTTCCTCTCGGCTGCATCACACAACAAACAAGTGCAGGCAAGCAAGTATCCAATGAACGCATCAATAACAGAGATCGATCCCATACACGGTCAGGGATGAAACTAAAAAACGACGCGTCGTAATGAATTAAGCTGAACTAGTGGAAGGACTAATTAAAGTAGGGGAACAAAGGATAATAACAGACAAGCGCACGATCTAAGATCCATGCCGCCACTTTACCTCCATGTTAATAACTAGTCGTGAAACAAAGCTAGGGAAAGAATGCCAGTGTGTAGTAGGATGAGGACGGGGGAGATCGAGGAATGAGGTGCGCGTGAGTGCTTCTCAGCTGGGAGAAGAAGCCACTATCAAATGCGCTTGGGGGTGGCTTTTAATGTGTGGCAGTCAGGCTGCTGCGCGTGCATGCATGCGGACATGCACCAGAAGTCGAGAATCAATCGGGTGGGAATGCATTGATTATTTGGTGCTAACACACAGTCCTAGGCCCAAGGGCTACTAGGTTATTTTTGAAAATTTTCTTGTTGGTTTATTTGATACCTTGAGTTTAAGATAAAAATGATTCCTATGTCTTATATCTCCTCTCCCACTATAGAAAACAGTAAATCTGCAACGGTCAAAACCATTATAGATAAGAGATTTCCTTATTTATGACGGTTAGTACAATATTAATGAAAAATATATGAAATGAAAGAAGTTATGAATAAAGATAATACTTGTAGATAGTTTCAAAATTCATTAGCATCACGATCTAATAGTCTAGTCCTTAATCGAGGCAACCGAACTTTTCTGTTTATTGGTTTCCATTTTTGCTTCACAACAATAGACATCTCTATGTCATCAGCATCTCTCACTAAGTCATCGAGTCCTGCACCAGGATTGATGGTGAAAGAGGGTGACAACTCTTCTTCTTGATAAACCTCATCAATGTCATCATCCAACGTCAGAGTATCACGATACCCAACATCGCCCGGAGTATGTAACCATTCACGGGGGTTCACCTTGTGTACTACCCACCATGCATTCAACTTTTGACATGGATAAGATAGATAATACACTTGTTTGATTTGGTGTGCAAGGATGAACGTGTCATATCCCCGTAGTTGTTCATTGTGTTTGACTTCCACCATGCTGAACTCATTCTATCGAGTTTCGTTATTACTGTCAAACCAATCATAATCAAAGAAGACTACTTTAAGTTCCTTATTCCTGACAAAACAAAACTCAATTATTTTGTTAATGATCTCATAATAGTTAGTTTTGCCTCCTTCAACATCGATTTCCCTCGTCACAACTCCACTATTAGTAGTTGCCGCAAGAGGACAAAGAGCTTCGAATGCGGTTGAACAAAATCGAAAACCATTGACGTCCATCCTGACTTGCGACAACTAGCTTACGGATTGGTAAGTCAAAAAAAAGTGATAGGATATTTAGTATGCACACCTGAGGCAACAGAGTAATATGATAAGTGATTTTTACATAATCTCAAAACCAAGAGAGGAAATTAG
>VSTD030004897.1:0-10046 GCA_008808055.3 Sporobolus alterniflorus
ACGAGAGCAGCTTCGACTCCTGCAAACGATTACATGACAAAAGAAAAACTGTCACGAGAAACAAAAGAGAAGCGATCTAATCCTGACCTTCTCGGTGAGGAGAATCTCCGCCATTCGCTCCCGCGCTCAAACCCACCCAAGTACAACACGCAGCTATGAGGGTCAAGCCAATCCGATTCACAGGCGCAAAAAGCGATCGAGCTGGAGAGGAAGCAGGGAGGAAGATGAGCGGTTCGGTTCCCTCGCTCCCTCCCAAGGAAGAAGGCAGAAGGGGAGGGGTGTAAAAAATGAAGAAAGTGCGAAATCTAAGGGCTACGATTTCCACCTTTCCTTTCCCTTTTACTTTCTTGATTGCTCTCTGTCCTGTCCAACGGAGGGCTTTGAAAGTTCCTTTTCCTTTTTTTCTCTTGGCTACGTGCAGGGATTAATTACCATCCTCCCCATTGATATTGATAAGTGAGTGACATGAGTGATTAGAGGAAAAGCCGTCGAAGCAACGACACGACGTGGCGCCTCAGAGGCGGGTTTGAATCCTCTGCATTCGGTGAGGGGGGAATTGAAGGGAGAGACAAACAGTATTTTGTGAGGTAAGCTACAGTGGGAACAGTAGCCTCTGCTGTCAAACACTGAGCATGGAGGTATTATTCACTGAAATCACTGTTTATTGAGTACTGTATCATTACATTTGATCTGTCCATCTAAAAATAACCGGTTACTGTTCATATTGAAGTTACTCTAACTTCACCATCAGATGAAGTCAAAGAATCTCGTCCCCGCAGAGGCTACCACCACCACCTATTATGTGTTGCTGCTCGGAAGAAAGGGGAGCTTGTTCCACTTGCCCCACCGAGTTCTTCATACAATCTACATTTCTTAATTTTTTTTAGATTCTTTACATTTACATGTCCTTCCCTAACTTCTGGGATGGTACGATTATAAATCTGGTACCCTGTGTATGATTCTAATGCTGATATATACTACATCATTTCCTCCTTACTTGTCACTGGCTAGCCGACGATAAATAAAAAAGAACGAAAATAGTATACAGTACGAATGCTCAAGAATCTCCATATTTCTAATCGATATTACTCATAAATTAACCAGATGTGTCCTGCGATATTACTCCTAAATCAACCAGGCGTGTCGTCAGCATAAATCTATGTGAAAATATAGTATTTGAAGGTCAAATAGCTTTCAAATGCAGTCTAGTATCGCCACACCGAACATAGTGACTTGACCTTGTTACATGATTAAATTTCTACAACATCCTTCAAGGTTTAGCACCAAAACTGCGCTAGCCATCATGCAGGTGTTCATTTTTTTTTTGCAGGTTGTTGCAGTGTCACAACCGTGCTACACTGCTGCTATGCTACAGGGGGGTTAGTATGGTGAAGCATCATTCCTCGAAGTATCAAGATAATCCTCTGTATTTATATAATAATGATCCACTACAAGTCATTTAGGCTACCTCCAACAATGAGAGGTAAATGCAAAATTGTGTCTCGATGGGGTAGTGTAGTGGTAGACAAACACCTCCAATAGCTGACCCAATCGGTGACCCATTTTGTCAAGCGAGGAGAGAGGATTGGTAAAAATCGGTACCCAGGTAGGGCGACGCAAACTTGGCGCGAGCTCAGGGTGGCGATGGTGGGGAGGAGCTCGAGGCGGCGATGTCGGGGAGAATCTCAAGGCTGCATCATCGGGGAGAAGCTCGAGGGTGGCTCCGTCGAGGATGAGCTTGGGGGCGGTGCCGTCGGTGAGGTGCTCGGGGGCTGTTGATGACCGTCGGCAAGGTACTCAGGGGCACCGTCGATGAGGTGCTCAGGCGCCGCCAGGGCGGAGCTCCTGGTGACTATCGGGGCGGAGCTCCTGATGTTGTTCTCCCTAGGAGAGACGCGGGTGGTGGATATATTTTCAACGCGACAGGGAGGAGCTTGGGGTGGTGAGCTCAGGGGTAACGACAAGGGTGGAGCTCAGTGGTGAGCTTGGGGGCGACGAGCTCGGGGGTGGATCTCGATGACCAGCTTGGTGGCGGCGAGCATGGAGCAACTTCGATGGATTAGATACAGATACGTCTTTTGGGTTTCGTTGTTTGAGAAGCTGTGGAATGGGTATTCTTGTGGTGGTATGCAAATGATTCATTGGGTTTTGCATTTGGGTTTTATTGTTGGAGATAGTCTTAGTGCAATTCTCTTGACATTCAAGATGTTCCCGTCATTCACAAATTATCACCTGTCACATCATTCAATAATTAACAAATAATCAATACACCATGCCACATACGTTTGAATAGTATAAAAATTTTAGAATGATTAATCTCACTTATATGATATCCATTTTAAATTCTGTTTTCACCGTTGTGTTCTACACGACGAGAGGAACAAAATTAGATAGTGTTTGCATATGTTTTGAGAAATTTATAAATCAACTTAATTTGCTCTATATTTGTATATATTTATATTTGTAATAAAACAAGAGTTATGAGACACGAGTTGGGCCGTGGACTAAGGATGATCTACTACAAGTTATTTAGTGTAATTTTTTGATATGTAATGTGTCCATACCATTCACCAATTTTTAACTAACACATCATCCAATAATTGACAAATCATCACTACATCATGTCACATAATCTTGCATAGTATAAAAACTTTAAAATTATTAATCTCACTTATATGATATTCATTTTAAATTTTATTTTTACCGTTGTGTTCTGCGTGATGAGATGAACAAAACTAGATAGTGCTTGCATATGTTTTAAGGAATTTATAAATCAACTTAATTTGCTATATATTTACATATATTTATAATAGAACAAAAGTTATGGAACACACGAGTTATGTTGTAGATCATTTTTTTTGTTAGGCTGAGTTTATCACAGTAAGCGGTGAGCAAAATTTTTATATATTTCTATATGTTTTTAATTTTAATATTATTTTCTTTATACACATTTAATCTATATTTATTTTAAATAAAAAGATTCATTATTATTTTATAATTTTAAATTTCATCGTACAATCTTGTAGTATCCGCGGGCTTACCAATTCTATGCTTGTGGGAGTCGACGGCAATCACGTAGTGACACGTGGCACGATTAACTCTGTCCATTGCCACCCCCACCAATCTTAAAGTTTTCTATCCCGTTGGCTCCCTACGCATAGGTTTTTCCACCGGGAGCGCCATGCGCAGCGCAGGGCGTCCAATAAGATCTTTCAGTTAGATTGGCCCAGTTCCCCCTCCCTGCGAGTCGACAGGAAATCGCCTCATCGTCCCCAGCAGCAGCAGAGGGAGGGAAAGTGAAAAAAAAAACTTAGGCTTCCGCTTCGATTCTCTCCGCGATTGCTCCCCGCCTCCCCCGATTCGTCCAATCCAATGTCGCGCGTCTCGAGGGTTTCGAATCCCGCGGCGGCCACCGCCGACGCCGCCGCCAAGAATGGTAAGGGAGCGTCGGATCCCGCTGGAGTTTTCGGGATACCGGGGCTGGTTCTTGGCGGGGGCGTTGTTTGATCTTCTGCTTCTGGATAATTCCTAGGGTTCCGGGCGAGCAAATCCCTTTCCGTACAATGCGATGGCTTGAATCAATAAACACCGATTCTTCCCCGGGGATTGGGTTTAGATGCGCTTCCTGTTGATTTTCTTAGTTCCGTACACCTTCTTAGGATACGGATTTTCGATGATACCGTCGATCGAATCCTGATGTTACTTGGATCTGGCACTAAGAGTAATAGTGGAAATTCCTGTGGCCGATTGTGCAATAGAGCCCGGCTGTCTATCTTGGAAATTGCAGTAAATTGCCACCCTAGCAACCTCTATGCAGGACGATGCGGTGGGTTTTGTGAAACATGTAGACGACATTGAGAATCATCGGAGCACATTTTTCCCCATCTGATCAATCTGTTCACACTGGAATTTTGTAACTTTAAAGAAGCACTTATCGATTTTTTTTACCATGGAACTAGGAAACACATAATAATCTATGTTGAACTTTATTACCTTGTTCTGTGCAGTAATTTGTGAAGCTGGGCTTGTGTGATGCAATTTCTTCTATATGAATTCTCTGTAGGAAAATCATTTGTTTCGCTTGGTTCTCACATTGGTTGAAAATCATACAGAAACACCCAGTTGAAAAAGATCTGAATGTGCTGAACACTGATTAGTTTGAAATCCACCTATCTGGCCCAATGTTGAGTTTGGTGCCCAGAACTACATATGTTGCTCTGACAATGAGTCTCCCATCAAGTTATTTGGTTTGATATTGAATTCAAATAGGCCCTTTTTTTGCTTAATGACATGTCCACTTAACCCTGTAACAGCACAACATTTTCCATTAAATATTTAAATTGGTCCTGTTGTATGATGCATGGTGTACATTTAACTCTCTGGAACCCTGCCAATAATTATCTGAATAAAAGAAATTTTGTGGAATCATCAGTATGGTTTTGTCGCTCCAAGCATCCAGTGAATTTTTCTTCATTAAAAGGAAAGTTAGAGTGACACGTGAAAGATATCCTGCCTTTTTTATGCTTTTGAATGAATTTATTATATTTTATTGTGTATTCTAATTATGTTTTACTTTGTTTCCATTTTCAGTAAGCAGTAATGGTGGCCACTCTGGCCCATCTTGCAGTGCATCTGTGTCCCAGCTTTTTCGCCCTGTTACTCGCTCTATGACTCGTATGTCTGCTGCTATTATGGCTTCACCTGATTTGAAGGGTGGAGGATATTGTAGCATAAGAAGGCGTAAAAGTATTTCAAATGCTTCTTTTAGTATTCAGTCAGCTGCCTTACGACCAACAGTAACTCATGCCCGGACACCTCATAAAGGGACTACATCTGCTTGGAAGCCTCTTACTCAGCCTGTCCCTCTGAATGAAGGGCACAATTGTACACGCCTTGCTGTGATCAACCCTACCATTAAACCCTCCAGAGTTGCTTCCACTCGAACTGCCAAGGTCTCCACCAACCATTCTGCTTCAAAAGCTAACTCAATTGTTCTTAATGGTGATTATTCAATACCTTATCAGTTTCTTTTCACTGGTCGTATTTGAATCTGTATCCTTATTAAAATTATATTGCTCCAGGCAAAAAGAACAGAGATGAAGAAACCATGAGCCAGCATGATCAACCTGGTATGCCAGTCATACCATCTCTCGCGAAGAAGCTGCAAACATGCAAATTCCCTTCAGATGCATGCTCAAAGAGGGTGTCTTCTATCAGAATCCTTGGTGGTAAGGCACCCACTCCACTGCCCACAGGGAAATCTCAGACTGAAATTGGAAAGAGTTCTGCTAGTGTTCCATCGAGAGTGGTTTCTGCTAGTGCAAATGGCATCATTCTGTCAGCTCATGCAGCTGTTCCGTTGGTTGCACAACAGCAGCAACCTGACACTGCAAAGAGTTCCAATGTCATCACAGAATCTGTTAGCAATGGAGCAAGTCAAGTTCAACCTATGTCTGCTAAGGTCGTTAATTTTCCCAGGGTGAAACTTGAAAGTGATTATGAGAATATGCCTTTCAATGTACCCATGACGACGAATCAGGTCGATGGATTGGCTGGTGGAAGTGCAACCGCTCCTATGGCTTTACCAAAGTTACAAATTGGGAATGTGAAGCCATCCAATGTTTTCTCAAAACCTGCTTATGCAAGGGTGCTGTTAATCAAACAGCAAGAGCAGCTGCTGCAACAATATAAATTGGGGAGTTCACAGCAACAGCAGGATCTCTACATCAAAGGGCCAGGTAAATAATTCTGCTACTGGATATGACATCGATTTCAGGAACGCCATGTTTCAGAACAAATGTAGTTTGTGATTGTCTCTGCCTTGTTGTCTTAATGGCTCCCCCGTTGCAATTTCAGCTCTGCCATGGATTGATGAGACGCCACCAATTGAGGCATTGGGAACAAGGTGCCAGTTGTTGTCGTCCTGGCATGCCATCATGCATTCCACAGCAGCTGCATTGAGGCTGCTTATGGCCTAGTTGAGCCTTCCCAGTGTATCGCCTGTGTGGAAGCGGGAGTAGCCCACTGATCACTAACCAATTTAGCTTGATGATGCTGTAGCAAACAAATGTTCCTGTAGGATGCATATAGGTATAGGGAGGGTAAAGTCTCGTCTATTTGTAGAATTTTTTCTTTGTGGTATAGGCAGCATAAATTAGAGATGAATACCTCAATTCTACAGTTAAATGCAGTTACTAAAAAGCAAATACAAAAATGGCAGGTTATGCGTATTATAGGACAGAAGAAGCAAACATCCATTCATCAGTACTTATTCAGAACACAAAAACAACACCAATGCAATATTAATTTGACATGATGCCTTATTAGTCTAATGACACGTTACAAGAGATCCTCGATGGACTTGTGCCTGCTGCCGCTGCTGTATCGTGTGGATTGTTTATCATTCCTCACCAGCTTATGTTTGGTAGGTTGTATGAGCCCCAGCCAGGCCCGTTTGGTAGGTTGTATGATGCGGTTGTTTGCACACGGCTCTGGAGCTGGCTCCACGGATGCAAAAGTGGTTGTGTGGCTGGCTCTGCGGAAACAAAAAATTCCGCGTTTCCTGCAGGCATGGCTCGGTGGGTGCACCACGGGTGCTTTTTCCCGGCTCGGTATGTCTAAGGTCTGTCGCGTGGGAAAGGTTTAGGTTACTGCTCAATTCGTGCCAACCATTCTTCCTATTAATCTCACCTCTCCCACTGACGTGCCACCTTCTTCCCCTTCCTTTGCTCTCCTCTCTCTTAGCCTAGGTGAGAAAAGCTTGTTTCATCCCGTCCCCTCTCCTGTTGCCTCGTTCCTATTTTTATTCTGCAACTGACCTTATCTACTTGTTGACAGATCGGGAGGCTCCTGATTTGGGCATCTCAAGGAGCACAGGAGCTTGTTCTTATCTTCTGCTTGGGCGTAGCTCTCAAGGAGCACAGGAACAAGACAAGATTTCTCATCTTTTTCTTTCATTATTTTAGTACTACAATAGAATTTTGTGGGATTCCTACCTTGGCATGAGGAGATTTAGCACTGATTCTCATTTATTTGGGTTCTAATTTTTTATGTAGGTTTGGATCTGTGTCCACGCATTGGTCCAAGGTAAAAAAATAAGTTCTTCCTTATTAGATCGTCGATTTGTGCATGTTTTGTTACCTGATAGCGCTTTATTGTTAAACTGGGCATACATTCATGGCGTTTTGGTTTGTTGCTTATATGTCATTTGTGTATTTTTTCATATATGCCGTTGGTGCAATTTTTCTTTACAAATGTTTACTTTGTATTGTTACAGATGGCTTTGGAAAACAACAGACACATTTTTATTGCTCAGGCTACAGCTCTTGTCTGTGTTTTGCATGCATACTTTGTGAGTAGGCTTAGACTGCCCAGCGTGCACACCCTCGGATCACTTATGGCCCAATGAGTGAGAGAGACAGAGAGATTAGTCAACTTAAACCAATGATATAGAATGTGTTACATGTTGCCCATGAGGAGATATCCTTTTTATTAAATATGTGTTAGTCTTTTTTATTATTATATTTTTCAGGGGTTCTTTGTATATTCCCACTCTCCTCTCCTGTACATGTATATATTTGGGCATTTGGCCCTCAGATAAATATAAGTGCTATTTATAACATGGTATACAGAGTCAAAACTAGGGTTAGGTTTTCTCTCCTACTGTAATCATCGTTCCTGACGTTGCACTTGTGCTTGCCAATCCCCGTTCCTGGTAGATCGATTTTCTTTTTGGTCTCCTTCGTCGCTGTGAATCCTTACAAAGCTACCTCGATCCGGTCGTCTGCCACTTGATCTACGTGCCGCTAGATCGATCTGTCGCGTCGCCAGCTCGATTTCCAGGCCGCCACCAGGATTCATCGTGCGGCCGCTTGGCCCCCATCTACCGAGAGTCCACTTAAGATCAGAAACAGCTCAAGATGGTATCCATATTTTAAGGTAAAAATTTGTCAGGTAGTATTTTAGTTTATGATGCATGTACTGAATATTTTAGTTAGCACATTGGAGGGCATGTAGGATTGTGTGGGTGCGATTGATGGAACTCATGTCCGTGCTAGAGTCCCATCGCATATGGCTGCAGCATTTAGGGGGCAGGAAACACTATCCAACTCAAAACGTACTGGGTGCAGTTGACTTTGATCTATGCTGCAACATTTGGGAGCAGGAAGCACTATCCAACTCAAAACGTGCTAGCTGCACTTGACTTTGATCTAAAGTTCACATTCATCTTAGCTGGCTGGGAGGGTTCAGCACATGATGCCCTCATTCTTGCTGATGCAATAGAGCGGGACGATGGGTTAAGGGTTCCACCAGGTAATAGAATCATTCGATAGCCATAAATTTTTTACATTGCATCAACAATAAGACTAATAATGTACATGTTTACATTGTTTATAGGGAAGTTCTACTTAGCTAATGCTGGATACACATGTCGTCCTGGTTTCCTTCCTCCTTATCGAGGAACTAGATACAACTTGCAAGAGTATGGGGAAGGAATTACCCAACTAATGCTCGAGAGTTGTTCAATTTGAGACATTCAAGTTTACGTGTAACGAGGGCTTTTGTGGCTCTGAAGAATCGATTTCGTATCCTCGACAATAAACCATTTCATTCATTCAAGACGCAAGTAAAGCTAGTGCTTGCTGCATTTTGCATAATTGGATCCTTGCATATGGTTAAGATGAGGTGTTTCCTCTTGAGTCAACTTGGGTTCCCAATAATACTGCAGCATCTCATGGTCTTGTGTTCCTTTGGATGATAACTCAGCATGGGCTAGTAAAAAGGATGAATGGGCTATTCACATGTGGAGCAATAGGGGCCACTCTCATGTCTTGATTAATTTTCATGTAATGTCAATTCTGGTATTTGAATCATGTAATGGTGTTGTTATTGTATTTGAACTGAGACATTTGAGACTTATGTAAAGATGATATGATTACTATTGTGGTACTGCAATTTTTATACCTTGATTTCAGTCATTTTTACTTGGCATGCAGTTTATTGTTCATGTGTAATGGTCAGTCACTTGAACTTGTTTAATTTTTTTTTATAATGTCATACCAATGAGAAGTATTACATAAAGGTAAGAAAGGTATTCTCACCGCACACATGAAGGTTATCACACCACGTGTGCAGGTAACCTTCTATTTGATGTAGTCAACCAAACATCTTCTCTGCTGAGCCAGGCCAGTGGTATGAACAACCTATTCCTACACGAGCTCAGCCTGGCTATTAAACACGGGCCAGGCTAAGCTGGTGCAGCCTACCAAACAGACCCAAAGATTCTTGCGGCATAACTGACTGATAACGTAACAAGCTGAAACAGACACGTGGCGAGGGAAAGAGCACTACAATTCCAAGATACACCAAAATTACAAATAAATTGCTATTTCAGTGTTACTCGCGGAGATCCTGAGCAACAAATTAAATAGTCAAACAAAATCTGCAGCACAATCCACTGAATCATTTACAGAGAAGACACTAAAACAGATTTGTAATGGTCAAACAAAATTAGCATTTTATTTATCAAAATCCTCTGGTATGTCGAATAAGAACTTTGGAATAGAAGCTATCCGAGGAAGGTTCAGCAATAGGTCCCCAAATGAATCCTTTCTAGAGATGGTTGGTGGTTCCGTTACTCCTTCAGGTGATGACTTGAGCTCTTCATCAGAGCAATCAGAATCCAATTCAATTACACCAATGTTGCTACTGTCTTTACCGTCAGGTTTTGTCATGGTTGATGGCGCTGAGTTGTTTTGAAGCAAAGAGCAAAATGAGTTCACCCTTGCCATCAAATACTTATCATCTGATACGGGCATACCCTGTGTGTCACTGAAAAGGTGCTGAACAAGGTCTTCCAGCACTTCTTTGGATTGCTCATTACTGGCCAAAGGAGGATTATCTGTAGTCCTATGTTCAGCCATGCAATTACCTAGATGATTTACAGAATCATTCACAGATATGGATGCTGTCAGACCAGGCATTGTCAGTTGATTTCGCCAGTTTGCGTTATTTGGTTCTTGAGGGACACAACTGACCTGGAAATT
>VSTD030004898.1:0-10046 GCA_008808055.3 Sporobolus alterniflorus
TGTCAGGCCTTTATAGACTTGTCGATGAATTCTTGGCTGGCCCACAACTTGCATAGGGCTTGGTATGCTTCTGAACGGTCTTGCAGCCAAGAAATACTTACATGCACACATTTATTTGTACATCAAAACAATATTAAGATCACAAGAAGCAGAATCAAAGGAAGAATGACATGTTGTAAGTACACATATTGTTCTTCCATCAGGTATGTATCCGAACCTTCTCAGAACCTAGTCATGACCTGCCCCTTGAACATCTTCAGCCAATCATTTATTGCTTGACTACCAAGCTTCGTCGCACTGGTGTTGAATACAACTCTTGTGTGGGACTCATTGGAGTCGCTACTCAAATGGTATCATCTTTGCAATATGAAATTAAAGCATTAGCAAATTAAAATTACGGGTGAAGAATAACACTTTCACAAAGGGTTATCAAAAGGCTTACCCAAAAATTGTTCCACACTGCCATCCGGGCATTCCCATTGGTACCATCAACAGCAAGAACATAGTCGGCCCAAGACTTGGTAGGAGTCTGCCCACCACCATTGTAGGGAACCTCGCCGGGATAGTGCAAACACACAAGGTTGCCCAGAACAGCATTTGGCTGCCTTCAACGTTTGATGCCATCGAAAGAAGAGTGCTCCCATCCGCTGTAAGACAAGCCAATTTGTTAGCATCAGGTATGAGTGCAAAGCTACAAAATGAGTCAAAATGTATTGTAAAATTTTCTTACCTATCACCAACTGGATTGATAATTGGTTTTGCTTCTTCACTTGTGGGGACCGGAGGAGGAGGGACATAGTGATTCCTCCTAGCTTGTTGCCTCCGCCCTTGAGTGGCCTACCCGAGGGCCTCCTCAGCAGACTCAGAGTCAGGCCCTGATGAGTCCTCGGATGATTTTGAGTCATGTGCTGATGGACCGTCGGTCGAGCAAAGTCCTGATGAGACTTGAGTCATCCCATACGCAACATGTGCCTATGACCGACCCTGGTCCTCAACTGACTCAGAGTCCTCCTACAAAATTATACAAGTCGTAAGATATATAAATAAATTACTAATGAAATTTACGTATATATGATATCGTACTTCACTTGAGCCCCCTGGCTGCACCTGTCCCAACAACTAAGATTGTATGTTGCCGCTGGAAGAACTACCTCAAAAAAGAAACCCTGTCACATTTTCTTGATTCCCTTGTCGCGTGATGACAATGTGTTTCAAAGAGCAAGAGGTTAGTACAAACATTAGAGCAAAAGTATACCAACGAAAGAAAAAATGAACAAAAAAAGTACTTGTTATTAGTTTCAAAATTCATCAGCATCACGATCTTGTACTGTGCTCCTTAAACCAGACCATCAAACTTTTTTTCTAGATTGATTTTTGTTTTCTCTATTGAGAAGTATGGTGAGGCGTTTGTACTGAACAATGAGAATCCATCTGTCTCCAACCTGATGCAAACATTTTTCGCATCACTGGCAAAGTATGTGTCAAAGCTGTCTAGCATCTTCCATGCCTCACCATCGGACGGGTGCCCCATGACTCTTACATTCTCACGTATACCTTCTTTGTGCCACCTCATGTGTTTGGTGGTTCTTTCTAAGATGAATAATCGCTTCAACTGAGGTGTGATAGGAAAGTAATAGAGATGCTTATGTGCAACTCTGTCGCCACCTTGTCAATATCCTCATTCAAAACTTTGATGAACCTCGATTTACCACCCTTTAAGCACTTCTCTTTGGCATGCTCTTTCCAGAAAATCATGCAGTTGTCTAGGCACACATCAATCTTCTCATTTCATACCTAGACCAGAAAGCAATTTCTAGGAGTAGTACATGTCTTTAGGCACTTTATGGGGTTTCAGAAGGATATCGCTGATCTATTTCGTGATGTCATTGTAGCAATTATTGGAGATGAAATACTTAGACATAATGGACATAAGTAGGGTGATGAAATCAAGGAGGGTCACTTATGTGTGCTCATACAACGGCTCTTCAGAAGCTTAAAGAACACTTCAACCTCCATTGTAGGAGGATCCTCAAGAATCTCTAACTGGATATCTTCAAGCATCTCGTCCATCCTATCAACCCCTGTGTCATTGTAATCATGTTTCTCTTCTTATACAGCATGAGTAGTTGTTTCATCGTGAAAGGTCCACACCTCATAACCTGGCATGAAATCGTACTTACACAAGTCTATGACCATCATTTTCTTCTCACCCAATCACCTCATATTCTGGCATCTGGTACATGGGCACCACACCATCTTGGTTCTAGTAAAACCACGGTCCAGAAAAGTTGTGGCCTTGGTCATTCACTCATCTGAGTGATCCCCACCCTTATCCCAACCAGTATACATCAAATTGCGGTCTTCACCCATATCTAATAAGGATATACACTAAAGTTGGATCAATGGTTAGCTTATACTTTAATTTATATCATGGCCCTACATCTATAGGAAATGATAGGTTCTAAACCCACCCATGACTGATCAAGAGAGCATGCATATGATGAGATATGAGGTTTGGATCCGGATGAAATTTCAGGAGCATAACGTCGATGTTCTCCAACTGCATGCCCAAAATGGTGCATTAGAGAACATCAGGATTATGCTGCCAAAATTTCAGTCGAAAGCAAACCAGACGTCTCGTCATTGGTGTTTTCTTCGCCGATAAATAACTGGGTCTACAAGATCTCGTGATTCCAGTTTTGAGGTGGTCTCGTGAACAATCAAACTCAAGAGTTTATCAAGGTTCAAGCCCCTCCGTGGAGGTAATAGCCCTATGTCCAGCAGGTTGATATTGAGTAAAAACATATGTTACAAGGGGTGAGCAAAGTGCTCGAATGGTTCATGTATTGAAGGGGGTCTAGATCTTGTGTCTTCTGCCTAAAGGGTAGAAGTCCTTTTATAGGTGGTCCTAAAGTCCCCTAACCATGGTACAATTCCCTTATAACTCGGGTTAAGTTACATGACAAGTGGTGCTCCAGGCTAGAAATATCATCTTCAGAGTTCAAAGAGGGCTACTCGGCTGTCTTCTTTGCTCCCGGGCATCGACGTGGCTAGAGCCTGAGACAGTTTCTCATGGTGCCGCTAGCTTGCTCTGCATCGATTGATTGCTAAGTTTTCCCACGTGGGGGTGATGTGGATGGGCTAGCCTGCCGCCTATACCGAACTACAAGTTGTAGCTGACAGACAAGGGTACTGAGCCCTCTGACAAGCGTTGTCCCGTCCCATCACACTGTGTAGGCCGGCGTGGCTTTAGACCATCTTTCTGAGGTTTCAAAGCCCCCGAGTTAGGCTATCTACCTAGGTGTTGACCGCCTAGGTCCCTGGTGGACTGGATCTCTTATGGAGAAGTCTGGCTTTACCAGGACAAACTTATCCGATGTTAGAGTGATCATGGCGATTATGCATGTTCTTGTGGGAGAGTTGCTATGTCAGGCAGTGATGGGATGGATTCCAGTACTTGAGTGTCCATTGTCAAGGATGCATGGGCTCCAGTGGTTACGTCCTGTCACGCTAGGCATTAAATGTCACTGCTTCCTAAGGAACAGGCTCTAGTGGTGCTCACCCAGTACTGGAGAACCCTTGGTGCACTTGCCAGGGGCCCAAGTGTGTGCTGAGTTGGGCCTTGAGGATAAGGCAGGTTGCGCTAATAGGTGGCGAGATACTACTAGCCCGTGGCTACCCAGATGGGGGAAGGGGCTAGAGCAGATTACTTTCAGGTCGAGTTCTTTTTAGGTTGGTGGTCCCTCCACTTCAACTAGGAGTGGAGGAGCCATATCTGGTATGGGATATGTGCTTCCCCAGCCATTTGCTGCTGGAGGGAACCGGGTCATATCCAGATTTTATGGGCTGTAACCAGTGGCTCGTGTTACCTGGGGTACAAGACCCCAACAGTAACCACCGAGCCTTCAGTCGAGCGGGTGGTTGGGGTCATACACTCGATGGGAGGCAGAATAGGTACTCATATGTCACTATGGGTACCGCCGCAGGATTCAGTGGTGAGGCCATGGGACTGAAGCCTCCATGGTCATGACTCAGAATCTTGCTATGGTACCAACCATGTAGCCCCCAAGGCTATGGCTGAGATGAAAGCTCAAGCAGAGGCTAAGTTCTATATGTACTATTTTGGTTTGCGCTGACAACTTATGAAGCCCCTCGGATCTATCCGGGTTGTCAAAAGGACGTGCAGTGTACACACAGTCCCCATCCACAGGTGTTTTAAGAATCCGGATGGTCTGAACTATGGATACTTGCCTAGTCAGCGGGGTCCCAATTTTCACGAGCTGGCTAACGGTCTGAGACTGGGCACCACAGTGCCAAGTCAGGCTTTGAGTATGTCTAGATCACCGTGTGTGGGTGAGAGCCAGCAAGGCGAAGTACCTCTCCATAGGACCAAATAGGGGAAGACCCCCCCCTGCCCCTCAGCAAATCCGAGCCAGGTGGTTTCATGTGACGTTCCTGGATAATCCCTATCGAGAAAACCCACATGACTAGATGCCAGCCCACATGAAGGGGAGTGAAGGAAACCTCCCAACCCGGACTCAGATACAAAGCTTCAATATGTCGAGTCCTGTCGATGGGGCCCTAGAATGTCTCAGCTGTTGGCCACCCTTTCTGTCACTTTATCCCTCACTCTGTTTGCTTTGGGCGGTGCTGACCCAATTGGCAGTTTTGCCTTGGAACCCTAAGCTTTGGCACACCCATAGCAATCGTGGAGCCCATTTGTGATATGGTTGTCATATCCCATGTTATCGTAGTTGGTGCGATGTGCGAGGAGTCGATGAGTCATGTAAACATAGGTTTATTGTGCCTTTTACTGTGCCTTATAAGGACCCACCGCTTTACCTCCTTGGTTGTGACATTGTGGGGTTATAAAAGTAGGCAGTTGCCCTTGCACACCCCCCACATTCTCTCTCACAATCTGTTGTTCCCTCCTCATCTTGTTCCCTACGCCTGCAAAGAAAGAGAGAGAAAAGAAGGAAAAGAAGAAATTAAAAGGGGGATTCCTCATATTTAGAGAGCGTTGCTTCTCCTTCCCTCTCTGGTCATGGCAGAACAAGACAAGACCCCTTCCAAGGTCACATAGGATCACCTGCAAAGCCTCGGGGACCAAGGGTTTATGACAGAGGTAGAGCTCGTGGCCCACCGCATACCGGAGGACCCTGCGTTCCTTGCGCCCACAGAAGGATACGTGGTGGCCTTTGTAGCTTTTTTATGAGCAGGGATTCAGTGCGCCATCGTATCGGTTCCTCCGCTCGTTGCTGTGACAATACGGCCTGATCCCCTCGGGGATCCTGCATATTGTGGCCTTCGTGACTTTGTGCGAGGCCTGCATGGGGATTGACCTCCATTTTGGCATGTGGAAGTATTTCTTCCGTGTCCTACGTTCACAGGACCCAGACGTGGAGCTAACAGCATTAGGGGTGCAGTCATTCATATCATGTCTGGGCATGGCGTCAATCCT
The DNA here is from genome assembly GCA_008808055.3 of Sporobolus alterniflorus. Taxonomy (NCBI): domain Eukaryota; kingdom Viridiplantae; phylum Streptophyta; class Magnoliopsida; order Poales; family Poaceae; genus Sporobolus; species Sporobolus alterniflorus. Next base: position 5,462 of record VSTD030004898.1, read on the forward strand.
TATTTTGACATCCCCATGCCCAGATAGATGAAGGGGTGTTGAAAGAACTGGAGTTACCTGAGGAATGATAACCGCCCCATTCCCCTACCTACCTGGGGGTACGGGGTGGCTAGGAAGGACCTCAGCAAGTTGCAGCCCATGTGTGAGGCACATAAGCAGTTAAGGTAGGAGGGGTTCACAGCAGTGCACCTCCTGTGGGCATTTTCCAGTCACCGGATCTAGCCACTCTACCGGTGAAGTACCAAGATGTGGCTATATCCGAGGCCAAGTTGTCCCAACCGCCCCTCCTCCGAGGAGTTGAGTGCAGTGGAGATCAACACTCGGATCCATAAGGTCCTGGATCTTGGGGCTAATTCGAACCCCAGGGCCGGCAGTGCCCATTTGCAAGAAGGGGTTGCCAGCACCAGGGTTAGTATGTTTGGTCCTATTTTGGTGGCTTATGCAATTCTATCTTTTCATCAAGCTCACAGCATTCACAGGGTCTTAGGGGTGCCCACAGCGAACCGCGGGGTGCCAATTTGCCCAAGGACATGGTGAGGCGAGAGGCGAGCCATGCCTTCAATGAGAAGATGCAGGCATAGAGAGAGAGTGTCCATACCAGGGAGGTGTCCGCTCAGGTGGAGGTGGTCGTTGTTGATGCGTCACCGGGTGCCAAGGGAGTCTGCACAAATGAGCCAGAGCCCCGGTCTGGCTATGTGATCGGATGTGATGCTTCAGCCCATGAGTCCTTAGGGGCCGTGCTTAAATTTGGCAGTGCATAGCCCTAGTCCGAGCCTACCCGGGAGCATTGCTCCAGGCGATGTGGTATCAGCCCCCTGTCATTGGATGTTATGGATCTGGGGGCCATTGAACTGGGGTTGCGGGGTGCCCCAACGCACCATCCCTGCCTGCTAGCTGGAGGCAGGTGGAAGAAGGAATGGAGCAGGCATGTTCACAGGTTGTAGCCACAGTTCAGGTACCGCGAGAGGCGATGGCCATGGCTGGCCGAGATGTCATGCATCTATTTTAGTTAGTCTTACAGAAAGAAAGAGTTTTACCTGAGTTTCTCCAGTTCCTTCCAGGTTCCCTAACACTCCCTCCCATTTGCTTTTGCAAAGTGTTTGGCCCAAGACGTAGCTGGCGTGACCGAGATTCGAGAGGAGGTGACCCGGGCACGGGCGTCCGCCATTATGGTGGAGGCCCGAGCCGCTCGGGCTGAGAGGGTGCTTCGAGAGAGTGCCACTTTGCTGGCTTCTGCTCGCAGGGAGGCCGATGAGGCAATTCTAAAGGTCACCCTTATCGAGGGCAAGCTTGCGGTCGCATGCCAGGCCTAGGATATGGCCGAGGTGAAACTCCCGGGCTTGGCCAACATGGCGGCCGACGCCGACCCGCAATGGGAAGAGGTTGAGAGACAGTGTGTGGCTCTGGCCAAGGAGCTTACCCTTCTGCAAATCAGGTGTCTGAGTTGTGCTTGGCGAAAGTCACCCCCCCCCCCCGAAGCGAGGCCCCTGCATGAGGGGATGCGGGTTGTTGTTGCCTGGCATACTGAGATGGCCAGGCAACTTGCTGCGCTCTGGGCAGCTGTGTCTTTGGCTGCTCAGTTTGTGCTTGGGCACTCACCCACTAAAGCCTTCCAAGCGGATGTTGTAGGGGAGATGCCTATTGAGTTCCAGGAGTAGGCAAACTAGTGCTTGCACCTCAAGAACTCTAGCTGATGCGGGAGGAGCATCGGGAGGTGGTCATCAAACTGGAGGCCCTGCAGAGCTCTGCTGCTCGGGTCCGGGACCTCATGCTGAAAGGGTCTGACAGGACGTCTTCCCTAACAGTGTTGCTGTCTTCAGCTGTAAATCTGATTGAGGGACGCGTTGATGTCACAACTACCAACAGGGTCCACTAGGGAGCCTGGGTGGTGCTGACCGCTGCCTTGTCACACTTTCCTGAGTTGGAGACCGAGCTAGAGAGGCTTGGGTCTGGGTGCAATGCGGACCTGACAATGGGTCAGCTAGATGCCTTTTGGACCCAAACACGCTAGGCCTCAGAGTCAGGCATTGAGCATTCCTTCATCGGTTGTTTGTGACTCTCCTTAGCTGCCTTGCGCTTCAAACGTTGGGGAAGATCGCGCCATTGATTTCTTGGGGGAAATGAAAATGACTGGAGGGAGGTCATGGGCACGTCGCCTGCCTTCCTTGGGAGCTCAACAGCGTCGGACTGACCTTCAGGGCTGACTGGTGGCCCTGGCCCCCACTGGCAGCAAGGGTGATGCTAGGTAGCTGGGGTAGCGAACCGCCCATGATGGTTGGCATGCCGCGCATGATCCTAGGCGTAGCTTATGAACCATCGCCTCATTTCCTCGGTAGTATAAGTAGCATGGTACCAGAGATCTTTAATCTAGCCATTTCACAATCTTTAACAAGTTGGAGCGGCAGTGCCCTTGCTCATCTCTGCTCTTGGAGCCAGCTTAGCCTCCTTGCTCGAGATGGCCCACGGTGACGACTGTGGCAAGCATCCTCAAAGAGAGGGCCCTAGCCGTGGTGGCGACAGGCTCTCACTGGGCGTCCGCAGCGAATTGGTATGGTCTCGACTATCCTTGGAGGTAGCTTGACTAATTTCTTGGCACGACGTTGATCATCGTCATTTACTGTATGTAGAAGAGATGCAAGAGCACCTCCTTGCTTGGGAGGAGGTGCTAACCCTGAGGGAAGAAGCCCTCACTGCACAGGAGGAGAAGGCCAGGATCTCTGAGATGGCCCTAGTTAAGGTCAGCGCAGACCTTGACGCCGAACGGGCAAAGACCAAGGCTACTCATAAAGAGTACTCGACAAGATGCAAGAGCACATGGCCCGTGCCAAGCACACCCTCAGCCTCAATGGGAAAGAGCAGGACCTTGATCATCATGATATGAGGGATCAGAGCATCCTCTGACCATGGTGTGGTTGCGATGGGGGCAAGTGGTGTCCCCATGCTGTGCCTCTAAGAGACAGGAAGGCCAGAGCTCCCCTCTCCGCTAGAGGCCATGTAGAACTCATCATCAAGGATGGTTCACAGCAATGGTGACCCACTGTGGGTTGCCCCCACAAAGGCAATGCCTGAGTCGCTCCCCTTGGGAGAGAGGCTCAGGTTGTGGAAGCAGTCGGCGATGAATTCCAGGCTCCCAAATTGAATAGTTTCACCGAGGGAGAAGCCACCACAGGTCAGGTGCTCCCCATCAATGATGATGGCAATTGTTGATGAGCGAACAATTGAAACATTTAGAGGAAAGCACGCTACAGATCCTCCTTCCTGGCACGCCAACTATTGGTGTATTCTGCACTAGCAAATAACACGATCTACAAGATCACATGATTCTAGTTCCGAGGTGGTCTCGTGAACAATCAAACACAAGAGTTTATCCTGGTTCAAGTGCATCTGTGGAGGTAATAGCCCTATGTCCAGCGGGTTAATATTGAGTAAAAATAGGTGTTACAAGGGGTGAGCAGAGTGCTCAAATGGTTCACGTGTTGAAGGGGGTCTAGATCTCATGTCTTCTACCCGAAGGGTTAGAGTCCTTTTAGAGGCGGTACTGGGGTCTCCAAACCATGATACAGTTCCCTTATAACTCAGGTTAAGTTACATGACAAGGGTGACCCCAGGCTAGAAATATCATCTTTAGAGTTCGGAGAGCGCTGCCCGGTTGTCTTCTTTGCTCCCGGGCATCGATGTGGCTTGAGCCCGACACAATTTCTTGTGGTGCCACCACCTTGCTCTACATCACTTGGTTGCTAAGCTTTCCCACGTGGGGGTGATGTGGATGGGCTAGCCTACCGCCTACACCGGCCTATGAGTTGTAGGTACAGGTGAGGGAATAGTATCCTCTGACAGGTGTTGTCCCATCTCATCACACTGTGTAGGCTGGTGTGGCTTTAGACCGCCTTTCCAAGAGTGTGAAGCCACTGGGTCGAGCTGTCTACCTCGGTGTTGACCGCTCGGGTCCCTGGTGGACCAGATCTCTTATGGAGAAGCCCGCCTTTATCAACATGAACTTATCCGATGTCAGAGTGATCATGGTGATTATGTGGTGATGGGAGGGATTCCTGTAGTGTCTGTTGTCACACGTGTGTGGGCTCCTATGATTACGTCATGTCATGCCAGGCATTAAATGTCACCGCTTCTCGAGGAACCGGCTCCAGTGGCTTTTACCCAGTACTAGAGAACCCCTGGGTGTGGCTGTCGGGGGCTCGGGTGTGTGCCCAGTAGGAGCTTCAGGATAAGGTAAGTTGCACTGACATGTGGCGATATCCTGCCCGTCCGTGGCTACCTAGATGGGGGAAGCGACTAGTGCGGATTACTCTCAGGTTGAGTTCCTTTTAGGTTGGTGGTCTCTCCTCTTCAGCTAGGAGTGGAGGAGTCATATCCTGTACGGGGTATGTAGTTCCCCATCTATTCGTCACTGGAGGGAACTGGGTCGTATCCAGATTTTTTGGCTGTAACCAATGGCCCATGGTACCCGGGGTACAAGACCCCGACACTCGTCATAAGCACGCTCTCTAAGGCACTCCGAGGCTGTCTAAAAAATGGACCATTCCAAACTTACAAGGTTCATATGCAGAGAGCATGTGAAACATGGAGG
>VSTD030004899.1:0-10046 GCA_008808055.3 Sporobolus alterniflorus
CTCTGAGGCCACATGTGTTGACACCACAGACGACAGGAGTCCTACGTAGTAGATTTTTGCCGTCAACAAAAATATATGCCCAAATCTTCACAATTAGCAACCAGATGAAACAGTGACATAATTTAGATTACTAAATCAACATGCCATCTCAAATAAGAGGACAACAAATGCAGGAAGCTTTGACTCTAGTAGGTCATGGGATATCTTCATGGCAACATATAGCCTAGCTCGTCTATGGTGGGATCTCGTAGGGCGGCCTTGCCTGTTGGTGCTAAACCCAAACCCTAATTAATAGCATTGCGTCACCTCTCTTGGTGGGACCGAGCTAGATGCAGGAGGAGGCAATGGCTAGGGTGAGCGTTATGTCACAACTGAGGGCCATTTATATGGTGGAAATTTCAAATATATGCTCCAACTTCATTGGTAGTCTTGTTACTCCATCCTGTTTCCGTAAAAGCTCAAAAACATGGCAACCCAAGCTTTTTCGTGCAGTTGAGTCCATGATTTTAGAGGGGCCAGTTTCTCCAAAACCTAGACTGAGAGCTCAATGTTGTTCTCTCAAAGTCCCTGTCTCTTTGAGCAACAACTATGACCTCCTTTGGTAGTGATTTTAACCAAAATTGCTTGGGGCAATTGTACAACCAATCCTATTTTGGATGTCAATTCTGAAAATGATTCACTTTTCTAGACTTTGCAAAATGGCTCCACTTTTGGAACCCGAAGTGTCTGTCAAGACCACAATGTGGTGGTTTTATTGTCAAAAAATCCGGCTGATGTGAGAATCAAACTCAACACCTCAGCAAGGAAGGAAACATGTTATACCGGTAGGCACTGGTTCAGTTGTGGTGTCGACGTGAGTTAGTATAGTTTTATATTATCCAGTGAGCTTGGAATTTTGCAAGATTTGGAGAAATGTTCAAATTATATTCAAAATTGGCAAGTTTTGGAGAAATGTTCAAATTATATTCAAAATTTCGCAAGATTCTCACATCACAACCGAACATCTTGACAAAAAAGAAGCAAAAAGGCTAGTAGAGGATTGAATTAGAATTCAATTTCCCACATTTATCCAAATCTTGCCAAATTCCACCTTGTGAAGAAACTTCACATTCTTTTATGCAAGTCAGATGATAAAAAATTATATTGATGAACATCTTGTCAAGAGGGATGTTTGGTGAATTTCTTGAAATTTTTAGGAAATGTTTAATGCCCCTAAAAATTCAAATCAATTTTCAAGATTGGTTGTTTCCAGAATTTTTAGTTCCAAATCTACGATGATTTTGAGGTCGATCCAAAAAGGCAAAGTGTTCATTTTGATGCCTTCTATCTCTTTGAAACTTTCATAATTTTGTAAGCCTTCGAGGTAGGGCTTTTCTATTTTCAAACTTGTTGACTTTTCGGGGTTGAGAAAAACCAAGAAAATTCAAATATCTTGCTGACCCACCCCGCCTCAGGCCGTGTGGCCTACCAAGCTGGCCTGACGGCTGAAGATTCGGTCTGTCTGCCTGTTTTTCCTTTTAATTTTTTTGAATTTATTTAGATTTTGTTTAAATAATTTAGTAATTCTTCCAAAAGTCATATAGATTCATAAATAAGTTAGAAAATTATGAAATAATTTCTGTTGGGTAAATTTTGATGTAATCTAATAATTAAAAATAATATATATATATAATTATTAATTTGAGGTGTTTTACATATGGCTTGTTTTCATTCACCGAGTAGAGAATAGAAAAGGCATGTTTTTGCATAAGAATTGATAATGTAACTTCATATTTGATAATATTTTGGTCAATAGAAAGTGGCATCCAAATTTGAGGTGCATACGAATTTAAAAGATGTTATGAGGTATTGAAATCTCATAGATTGACTTGAGTTATAAGAAACTTTGTGAGATATTTGTCAAATTGCACTACAGAAAAAGGCATTCATTCCTCGGTTTTTTATGTTCATCGGGGTTGACGTTCATATTTCAAATTAGGTATGTCAGTTTCAAGTTGTAATTTTGTGGCCAAATTTGGATATTTTTGTAATTATTTTTTTGACCAAGCTTAGGGACCCTTGTGAAGCAACCTGCAAAAAATGTCTTATATGCCCTCAAAACGTTTTTACATGAAATTTACTATTTTTGAGACTTTAAATGAATTTTTGCGAGCTTACCGAAAGTAGTTTCAAATTGAACTACACATACCTCCAATAGGATTTAAAAAGTTGTATAAAATTTATATGTAGGCTCCAGGTGGATGCAAAGAAAAGTTGCCTTTCAGCCTGATCAGACACCTTGAGCAGCTGCTTCCAAGGTTTTTGCACTGTGTCCCAACCATGCCAGAGCCATTTGAGCCTAAGGGCTCTCCCAAATTTTCCTAGGTCCTTTATTCCTAGCCCTCCTAGGTGCTTTGGCAAGAGATAAGTTTTTCAATTAACTAAGCAGTGACCACCCTTAACATTGCCCACATCATGTCCCTTCCATAGGAAACTCCTTCTATATCTATCAATTCTGGATATGGCCCATTTTTGGAGCTTGAAGACAGTCATGAAGTATGTGGGTAGGGCTGATAGAATTGTCTTGACAAGGGTCTCTCTGCCAGGATAGGATAAGAGGTTTCTTTTCCAACCAGACAATCTATTGCCTATCTTGTTGACTACTTGCTGCATCATTGGTCTTGTGGGGTTCCTGAAATGAAGTGGCAAACCCAGGTAGGTGCAGGGGAAGCTAGAGATATTCAGGTTTCTTGAGGTGAGGAAGCTGAGGTCCATGTTCTGGCACTGAATGGGGTAGAATTCAGTTTTGCCCATATTTGTTTTTAGACCACTGGCTGCTGTGAAAATTTCTAGTATATAGCTTGCCATGTCTAAGTCATGAGCAGTTGGTTTAATGAACAAGGCAGCATCATCTGCATATAAAGATAGTCTGAAAATTTCACAACATTTTCCAATTTTCGTTAGCAGTCCCATCTGTTCTGCCTTTTTGAACAATCTGTGCAGGGGTTCAATTGCCAGCAAGAGCAGCATGGGTGAAAGGGGTCCCCTTGCCTAACCCCTCTGTATTGCAGTATTCTCCTCCCCGGGACACCATTCACCAGAAATGAAGAAGAGGTTGTGCTCCACAAGGTTGTGATCCAATCTCTCCATCTCTAACCAAAGCCTAGATGAGCCATGACTTGAATTAGAAAAGGCCAATTGACTGAATCAAAAGCTTTTGAAATATCAAGCTTGATGAAGAGAGTTGGGTTTTTTTTCCTATGGAGCTGTCTGATTGCTTGTTGCACAAACATAAAGTTATCATGAAGGCATCTTTTCCTGATTAAAGCTGACTGGTTCATAGAGATCAGATCATCCAGTTCTGGTCCCAATCTGTTGGAAAGGATTTTTGTGATTAGTTTTGCAAAGCTGTGTGTGAGGCTGATTGGCCTCTAGTCTATTATCTTCTGAGGATTTTCTTTTTTGGGAATTAACACCACAAAAGCCTGATTTAAAAAGTGTAGCCCCTGATGATTGAGGAGGTAAAATTGTTGTACTGCCCTGAATAAGTCTTCTTTCACAATATCCCATCAATTGGTGAAGAAGCTTCCTATGTAACCATCTGAACCTGGGGCCTTTTCTTTAGGCGTGCTAAACACATCATCTTTGATCTCTTGTTCAGTGAAAGGTAAGTCCAGATGTTGTTGGTTCCTAGGCTGCCAATGAAGGTCAGATAGGTTTAGGGCACATGATCTTGGTACATGGGAGCCTATGTGTTTCTGGTAGTGCTCATATACTGCTTGATGCTTCTCAGCTTGTGTGACAGCCATGCCATTATCTAGCTGTAGTGAATGAATGAAGTTTCTTTGTCTTCTTACATTAGCAATAACCTGGAAGTACCTTGTGTTAGCATCACCCTTCTTCAACCAGGTCATTCTGGACTTTTGTCTAGCACGTCATTTCTCAACTGCAGCGAGGCCCAACAGTCTATTTTCAGAACATTGATCAATTGGTGCTCCTCTAAGCTTAGATTTCTGACTTCTTGAGCAGATTCCAATTGATGGATGACCTCTCTGCATACAGCCATTGCTACAAATCTAAAGCGAGGCCTAACATTAGGAGGACAGAGGGGAGACAGTAGCAATGGACAATGATTTGAGGTTGACGATGACAGTGCCTGAAGCAGGGGTCTAGCATACCATCTTTCCCAGCCGACAGAGGCAAAGGCATGATCAATTCTTGTCATTGTTGGGTTTGCATGCCTATTTGACCAGGTGAATTTTTTACCTGAGAGATGAATCTCCTTTACTTCCATGTGGTTTAGAGCCCTTCTAAATATGTGGATCATTCTTCTGTCGATATGGCCTGAGTTCTTGTCTGATTCTTGATACAGGAGATTAAAGTCACCCATGATTAACCATTGAGGCATGGCTGACTGCCTGAGATGTTTCAACTCCCTTATAAACATCTTCTTCTCCAGATTACCTTGAGGCCTGTATACCCTGGTGAACATCCATGATTTGTTATTTCTATGGTCATAAACCTTTGCTAAGATGGAGTGGTTTGTTGCTGAAGAACTGGAGATCTGCAATATAGAGGAGTTTGTAGCTATAAGGATGCCACCACTCTGGCCAGCAGCTGGTAAGAAAATAAAATTGTCCTGGTAGTCCGGGCCAAGGACATTCCTGGTGGTTCCTTGCATGATCAATTCCATCTTTGTTTCCTATAGGCAAATGAGGTCTGGCTTATAAATATTGACAACCTGCTTTACATCCTGCTGCCGGGTAGAGCTATTTAGTCCTCACACATTCCAGGAAAGGAAGCTATAATTCATATCTATGCGATCCATATGGGGAGATGACCACTGTGGGGGCTTGCCTTAGAGCGAGGCAGCATGAACAAGCTCCAAGAAACTAGCTTCTGCATGATTTTCGTAAGCAAAGGGAGGACATACAAAGTCCTAGCTGACATAACAAGGAGCATAGTCCAAGCATACATGGCAGGGGAGGTTGTCCTGCAAGCATGATTCAATGGGGGCCATAAAATGAAACCAGATAATAAATAATGGCAGTCATCAGGAGTTGTTGCAACAGAGGTAACATACATAAGGCCTGCCTCATCAGGAAAGCCATAACATAAAATCACATACAGGCACAGGCGCGAAGGTCTGATCAAGTTCAACTGGCCGTACAGGGCCACAACACTGGGTACATAATTAGGATAAAAGCATGGGTTGCTGATCCATGACAACAAAAGCTACTACTTGATACAATAGGCTCAGCTGGCCTTAAGCTTTGACACCTCTAAGTGCCACCTTCCCCAGTTTGCCCATCTTCTTGCTCAGGTGGAGATCTTCTGGCATAGTTTTCTTACATTTTTTCTTGGGCTTCTCTTTCTTGGTCTTCTTGTCCTTTGGCTTCTTGCTTTGCTCAGTGAGCTTGATAATGGCCTGCATAGAGTCCTCTTGGAGAGGTTGCTTGTAGAACTGAAGATGCCTCTGTAGAGTCATATCATCCAGGCTTTCCTCCTCTTGCAAGATGCCACATTTTTTGGCTACCAGGTCTTGGGTAAGCCAGATGATAGACTTTTCTTTAGGCAGTTTGGACTACAGCCGAGGGCTTTGTCTCTAGACTCTCTGGGGGGTTGGTGACTTAGCAGGTTGTGAGTCCTGTTCAGGAGGATTGGGCGCTTGCATTGCAGTCTTGTGCAGAGGGGTTTGCAGAATGGCAGTAGACAGCGGTGAAGTGGTGGTCTCTTTAAAGAGACGCAACATATCTTGCAGTTCTTTGCCCCTTTCCTGAGTTGAAGGATCCATTGATATTGGGCTAGTGGTCAGTTCTAAGGTGTTGCTTACTTCTTGCCTCGCATCATTATTCTGGGTTGCAGCACTTGAAGGTGGCAAGTCTTCAACTTGGCTGCACTGGGCTGTTTTTGAGGCTTTGGTCGAAGGTGCTGACTCAGGCTGATTACGAACAGAGACTGCTTGGACTTCAGAGGACGAGCCTGAAGTGTTGCAGGTGGAAGTGTTGATGTAGCTCATGTCTTGCACTGAAGGGGCTATAACAATCACATGAGGTATGGATGCCACATCAGTAATCCCTTGTGCAGGGGTAGCAACCTTCAGTTTAGATTCGGTACTGGTATCCATACCAATCTGTGAATGCAGAACCAAAGGACTGTATGAGGGCAGAATGGTGATTGCATCTGAATCTCTCGTGGGCCAGGAATTCAGGCCAGGAGAAAGCTTGGGTGAGGCATCTACATGTGTTTCTTTTTCTATCCAGAGCTGTGACAAAGCACTCTTACGTCCGAGCCCCATCCTCCTCTGCAAGGCGGTGGGGAGGCTGAGGCCATCTCCACCCTGTGGCAGCAAGGTGGTGAGTCTCTGAACCTGCACATCTCTCATCCACGTTCAGAGCCATGACCCGAGCCTCTACACCTGCTGTCGAACTAGTGAGAGACAGAGCCAAAGAGGTCACACCCCCTTGGCCGGCTTCTATCTCAGTCCTGGTCTTCATCATCATCTTCACGATGGTGACGCCTAAGGCCTTGATCCCGATTGCAAGAACGCTACACAAGGATAGCATCTTCTTCATCCATGTCACCATCTGGATGGCCAGGGACCCAACAGAATTCACAAAGCTGCACTCTACCCTCCGCTCTTAGCTGTTCAACTAGCTGGTGATAGAAACGAAGGTCTTCAACTGAATTCAAGTGGATGAGGATATGGAAGATCTAGCCACGCTTGATAGTGTGAGGTCGAGAGAAGTGCAGTTGAGCATCGAGGCCTGGGTCACCAAATTTGTTAGACAGGGTGAGAAAAAACCTCTTGGGGAATACGACTGGGATCATGGCTGAAGGCCCAGCACACATAGAATCTCATGTCAGAACGACGGCGGGATCCTTGTTCCACATGATGGATTACTGCATCACTACCAACTACCTTCTCAGCTATTTCTCTGAACCAGGCATGGTGAGGGAGCCCTTCCAGGCTCAGCTTGACATGGAATAGAACAATGGAGCGCTCACCAAAATGATCAACATCCCACTGGTGAAATCATAGTTGAACCAGACCATCAATGACTCTGCCTCTAGCAAACACTAAGTCTCTGGCAGCATGGTCTGAAAATAGGATGAGGAAAGGCTCTGGGTTGGTGCGGATCACATTGAATTCATACCTCAATAAGCTGAAGTGATGTTCAATTATGTCCACAACCTCTTCCTTTGAAGCCACACCCCTTGGGCCCTCCTCAGTGACAATCACAGCATGATGCATCAACATTGTTCTTCTTTCTTGTATCTCATTCGGGGCCCAAGCGAACTGCTATGCAAATCTTGGCCTCTGGCGGGGATTGCCCAGGAAGTCGGTGACCTGACCAGCACGCCAGTCTGGTGGAGGGATAGCATGTGGGGCAACGCGGCCTCTGTTGCTATTGTTTCCAAATGATCAATGGTGCTCCATTGGTGAAGGGGTGGTGCTGGCGAGGGGTTTGATGGAAGGTGTGGGGAAGGAGGGAGGGTGAGATGGGGAAGTGTGGTGGAATATGGCGTGAGCTGAAGGGCGAGGTGGGTGACGGGACGATTTTGAGATTGGGGCTTTGCTGGGCGGGCAGGCAAAAGGTGGCACTGTGATCAACGAAGACGAACGGGAAGGCTCTCGTACACGCAACGCGCGCTGAGACAGGCAGCATGTAGAGGTATGGCAGAGCTATCCACAGTACCAGCATCGCTTAGGATCTCTGCAGGAGATTTTGAGGTGACCTCTCGAGAGGCAATTGAAGCAACGACCACGCAATTTAGCTTTAAAGAAATCTCGACATGTAGGACGAGCAAGGCTCCTAGGGGGGTAGGGTGGCACTCCTTTCTCTCCAATCTTTTCCTTCTGACCACCTGCCAGTTACCCGACATGTCTTCACTTCGCCCGGAGCCATGATGGCAAGAGAGAACTTGGGATGGTGCTGTTGAGTTGACCTCAGTGGGTTTGAAACCCATCGGCAGGGAACCCACTCTTTTGAGTATGGGCCTAGGAGGCATAGATAAACTGTTAAGTGGTCGTATGGGCCGGCCCATGAAATAGGCTGGGCTGTCACCGAATTTGAAGGTGATTACCGAAGGCCGGGGGTTGAAACAGACCTTCCACCCTCGAGGCTGTCCCTCGCTAGCAAGGACAACACGGGAGGGTCAGAGTTAGCAACCCCATTCATGGTCTAGTCCGATAACAAAGCCGGATCAAAGTCTGACAGCCCTGTCGTGGTGGCCAATGCCGGCAAGAACAATGGTGACGGATCGAAGCCGGCTAGCCCGGCGACTATGGTCGGCATGGTAGGTGAGAGCCAGAGCGACAAGGTGGAGGTAAAGGACGGACTCCCCAGAAGAGAAGATCTAGATGCCAGTGACGACGTTGTTGGAGACAGTGGTGACGGTGCTAGGTACAACTCCAAGCCCATCAAGTGCTTGTTGGACGGTGATGACATTCAAGTTGATGTCATCAAGGATGATGCCCCCACTCCCACGGCCACTGATGGTGGCGGCAGCAAAGGGAAGGGCAAAAGAATTGTGCCGGAGGGGGAGCACATGCTGTACTACTGGACGGAGAGGGAACGGAGGAAGAAGACAAAGAACTTGTACAACACCCTACACTCACTCCTCCCACAACTTCCTCAAAAGGTCAGTATATATCTCTGTCGTGATCTTCACATAGTTCAACCGTGAGAGGTGCCATATGAGATAGCGGCATTTAAACTTTATTCGCTCCTTAATTATTCACTTTGTTTACTGAATCGTTCTTTTCAAACCAAGATTGTCAATTGCATACTCACACCATGTCGAATTCCAATTGCATACGTGCACCATGTGGAATTCCAAATTCATGTCATCACATGACCATGATTTCAATGTGAACTATTATATTATTTTTACAGAGTGTAGGCACTAGATGCATCAAAACATTGTTTGTCTTCTAGAGGACCATTTTCTTCCAGGCACACAAGAAATTATGAATATCGGTGAGCGCGTAAAAACTTCTTCTGTTTAGCATCCTGATTTTTTTTCTAAACATGCAAAAACTTGTCTCCTTTAGTGTGAGTCTTTCTTTTGAAAGACCCGAAACCTTTGCGGTATCACGTGGCATGGATGCTCCAGCCAACAAAACACCATACACTCCTAAGTCCAGCATAGAAATGAAACTTTTGGTTAAAATGGCAGTCAAGTCAGTTATCGATTTTTTAAATTAGTTTGTTTTCCATACATTATAAGTGTCTTCTAGAATGGTCTTTTTTCTCCAAACATCCAAAAACTGTGTCATTTGGCTCGACTGTTTTTCTGTGGGTGCACTATTTTTTTTGCCGTGTACCATCCTAAATTCTTTTTTCTCGAACATGAAAAGGCTTGTCTCAATTTGGTGAAGGTATTTTTCAAAAAGACAAAACCTTTGTGTTATCATGTGGTGTGGGCGTACGTAGTCGGTTTCATTGCTAGAGGCAGCAAAACACCTTACACTCCCAAATCATGACACCTGGTTAAACATGCCATCATTACATAATTTCAACATGTATTGAACATTTATTGAGATCTTAAATTTCATAATATGTAGGTTTACATAGTCGCTTACGTTGTTGGAATCAGCCAAACGGATGGGGATCCTCTGAATTTGTCCGCTGGTGCATTTGACTGCACCAAATTTAGAGGATTCGGACATGCTAGCTCCCAAATCTAGCTTGCAAATGGAATGCTTGGTTAGGCTGAAATAGTTGAACCTTGACAAGAATATATTTATGGGATATACTATTTTAGTAGTATATTTTAGCAACACATACATTTTTAAGCTTGCTTCTCGGTTATTACCATCTAATCAATCCTTTTCTCTTACACACTCGATGGTTCTCTTCATTAGCATTTGTTTTACACCGGTATTTAATATAAGTACTCATGAATGAACCTAATGCTTTTTTAATCTACTATCATTATATGAACATATGATCATGCATGTTTATTGTAATGTTGATGCAAATGACTCAGATCAATTTACGTTATCACATGAACATACGAAAATATTTGTTAGCACACCTTGATCCTCATATGTTATCTTG
>VSTD030004901.1:0-10046 GCA_008808055.3 Sporobolus alterniflorus
AATTGCAATTCTCATTGCAACAATAATTTGGATTATAATTAAGTACTAAGATAAATGATTCATTAAGTTGATTTATGGGAGCTTCGATTCTATATCTACCCTACGGTGATGTAAAATTGAGGCTAATTTTTAAGATATTTTATCTTAGTTTTTAAGCGTGGTAATTTATCACTCGACCAACATTGATGATTAATTTATCATAATTAAGTCATTTTGTTGAGTTTTTGATTCTATTCTCTACCGATGGGTAGTATAGAGTCGAAACCTATAGTTCATCTAAGCATGATAATTTGTCACATAAACAAAGTCAATGATGAATTTATCACAATTGAGTCATTTGGAGCTTGGTTGTATGTTACCAGGACATAGAATTAAATCCTATGGTTTAATTGAATGTGATAAATTATATCCGCTCATTGACTTTAATGACAAATTTAGCAAGGTCACTTTTCATGTTATTGAGTCCTCATAAGTGATCAGGATTAATTCTATCTCTGCCTAATGGTAATTTAAAATTATATTCCAAAATTTTTAGTTTCCATTTAGACACCGTGATTTTACCATTTGACCAACGTTGATGGTACTTTCACTGTGATAAAGTATCATGGTGGATAAGTGGTTGTGTTGAAGTAATAATTTCATTTTTGCCCAACGGTGATGTAGAATTAAAACTTCTATTATGATTTTAAGAATAATAATTTTGTCATCCAACCAACGTTGGTGATAAGGTTATTATGATTGTTATCTACACAAGATAAATTAATGATGATGATTACTGTATTAAGATATGTGCATAACTAAATTTTGAGAAACATTGAATTTTATTTGTGCATATATATACTTGGATCATTGGGGTCAGCTAGAACCTCCTTATTGTCTTCTTCTACTGCAGTACCCTTCTTCTTAGCGTCCACCTTCTAATCGGCGGGTGGCTGGATAGAGGTCGAGGCAACATAGGTGCCCTTCTGCGTTGTTGATGCTCGAGGGGTACCGCTGGTCGGGAGCTCAGGTGTTGATGTCTTGTGAGGGGTGTTGTTGCCCTACATCTTGGTCGCCTTGACCACCTGATCTTGAGCTGCTCTTTCACCAAAGCGCCTAGCGTGCGATAGTGAAGCATTCTCGCTTGCCAGGGCATCTCTCTGGTTCGCCTTCATGGTGATGATGATGTCCTTCAGACCAGGCATCTTCATGATGGCATAGGCAGTGTGGATGACCGCCATTAACTTCAGGTGGAAAGGCCTCTCGAGGATGCAGTTGTAGCCGATGTCGAAGCTCATGACTTCGAATGTTAGCGTCTCTCTACACTTGTTGTCTCCCGGTCCACAAGATACCTCCAGGTCGATGCATGCGATAGGATTGGATGACTGCCCTAGGATTACCCCATGGAACATGTCGTGTACTGGTGTTAGATCTGATAGGTTGAGGCCCATCTCGATGAATGTCTTCCTCATTATGAGGTTGAGGAAAGCCTCGTTGTCTATCAGAGTATTGGCCACCTTATGTCATCCGATTGGGAGCTTGACAACAAAGGGTAAGTTTCCAATTGGAGAGTTCTATCTCCGGATGGTCTTCATGCCCGAACGATACGTAAGTGTCGGAGCACTCCATTCTTCTTCCCAGCTCAAGGCGCTGAGCCAGGCTGATCTTGAAAGTGCATCTAGCCCCCCTAGTGGGGTTCGGATGAGAGATGACAAGCAATTAGAAGCATAATCCTTTATTGAATTTTGTTGAGAATTTTCCCTAGTCAAGAGTTCAACATTTAATCAAAAATGAAAAAGAAAAGAAAAGGGGCCAAAGGCTCAAAGATCGAAGATTTTATATTTTATTTGAGTCATAGGAAAGTTGTACTATCAAGAGGGACACGTCGAAAAAGTTTGGTGAAAGGTCGAGGTGCTTAACCATCCATAAATCTTTTTCCAAGATCTCACCGGACTTGTTCGGTGAAATCACTGGCTTCTAAAGAGCATGGACCGGACTCCAAGTCCGATGGTGGCACCGGACTTGTCTGGTTAACTGGACTAGTCCGGTCTGAGACCGGCTTCGAGAGGCGTTTTACTGGCTTCCAAAGAACCCCATCGGACTTGTCCGATGGTGGTACCAGACTAGTCCGGTGTACCGGACAAGTCCGGCCTATGACCATCTTATAGAGAGGTCCACCAGACTTGTCCAATGGCCTCACTGGACTTGTTTGGTGAAAAGCTCCCCAATGGCTCTTTTTGAAGTGGGGGCTATAAATAGACACCCACCTACCCCCTTGGGCCGTTGGCCACTCAGAAAAATGAAAAGCTTCCTTGAGATCCAAAGCTTGAGCTCTCTCCTCTCTCCCTATGACTCCACTCTGGATTCTTGCTCTTGAGACAAGATTAGAGCTCCATTGAGTGTGCCACCTTCAAGAAAGAGCACCTCACCCTCTCCCTCGATGATCTCATTGCGTTTGTTTCTCTTGGGGATTCAATCCCTTATACGGCTAGGTGTTGCCAGAGAGCTCCCAAGGAGTGTGGTGAGTCCCGGAAGTTTGTCGATCCACGATCACCCACATCGAGTCAAACTTGCGGTCCGTCGTGGGTAAACCCACAATGAAGTACATGTTTATATCGTCTCACTTCTAATCTAGAATACTTAGCAGTTGCAACAGCCCTCCAGGCTTCATATAGTCATCATTGACCTTCCGGCAGGTATCGCACTCCAAAACATAGCGAGCTGTCTCACGCTTCATTCTTGTCCACCAAAACTGCTGCCTCGGGTCATGATACATCTTAGTGCTCCCAGGATGAATGGAGTACCTCGATGTGTGGGCTTCATCCAGAATCTTCTTCTTCAAAGCTTCTGTCTTAGGTACTACTAGTCTCTCCTTGAACCATAAAGTCCCTTCTGCATCCTCACAAAAACAAGCGACATTCGGGTCACCTTCTAGCAATCTCCTCTTAATATGACCCATGCCCTCATCATTCTTCTGAGCAGCTATGATCTCAGCCCTCAAGGTTGGTGCGAGGGTGATGTTGAACATGGATAGGTTGGGTAACACTCGGGTGCTAGACTCTTCTCCAGTCAAGCGTACAGCTAGCAAGTAGTTGCAGTGAGCCTTACGACTCAACGCATCCGCAATGACGTTTGCCTTCCCCGGGTGATAGTGAACTTCCAGCTCGTAGTCCTTGATCAACTCGAGTCATCTTCGTTACCTCATGTTCAAATCTGGTTGGGTAAAGATGTACTTCAAGCTTTTGTGGTCCGTATAGATATGAACTGGATTCCCATGTAGATAGTGACGCCACGTCTGTAATGCCATCACTACTGCCGCTAACTCGAGATCATGAGTATGGTAGTGCTCTTCATAGCGTCTTAGTTGCCTCGAGGAATATGATATCACTCGACCTTCTTGCATTAAGACACCTCCTACACCAGTGCCATAAGCATCACAATAACATCGAACTGCTTGGTGGTGTCAGGCTGAGCTAGCACAGGCGAGGTGGTCAACAACTTCTTCAGATTCTGGAAAGCTTCATCACAAGCCTCGCTCCAGACATACTTGTTTCCCTTTTTCAATAGTTCAGTAATTGGCTTCGTGATCTTGGAGAAGTTTGGAATGAACCATCAATAATAGCCAACCAATCCAAGGAAACTTTGTACCTCACACACCGTTGTTGGTGGCTTCCATTCCAAGACCTCCTTCACCTTGCTGGGGTCCACTGTGATTCCTTCAGGTGAAACCACATGACTCAAGAATGGTACTTTCTTGATCCAGAACTCACACTTGTTGAACTTGGTGTACAACTGGTGCTCTCGTAGCCGTTGAAGTACAATTCAAAGTTGTTCTTCATGTTCTTCCATACTCCTCGAATATATAAGAATGTCATCAATGAATATCACGACAAACTTGTCCAACTCTGGCATAAAAACGGAGTTCATAAGGTACATGAAGTGTGATGGTGCACTCATTAATCCAAATGACATGACAAGATATTCAAAGAGACCATATCTTGTAGTGAAAGTTGTCATGGGGATATCTTTGACACGAATCTTGATTTGATGATAGCGGGAGCGGAGATCAATCTTAGAGAACACTTGGGCTCCTGCTAGTTGATCGAACAAGATGTCAATGCATGGGAGTGGATACTTGTTCTTGATAGTGACCGCATTGAGTGGGCGGTAATCCACACATAGACATAGCTCTTTGTCTTTCTTCTCCACAAATAATGCTGAATAACCCCAAGGTGATATACCTGAGTGGATATAGCCTTTGTCCAGCAACCCTTACAGCTGAATCTTCAACTCCTTTAATTCTACATGTGACATCTTATACAGGGTCTTGGATATAGGAGTGGTACCGGGCTATAACTCAATCTTGAACTCGATCGCCCTTTCAGGTGGCATTCTAGGCAGATCATCAGGAAACACATCCAGAAACTATCAGATGACATGAAGATCTTCGAGCTTCAGCTCAACCACGTGATGTAAGGACGTCTTAATGTGAGAGACCGCAGAAAGGTGGAGGATGACCTCACCATACACTGGTGAGTCCAGGTGAACCAGTCGGCCAGCTATGTCTAAGATTGGTCCATGCTACTTCATCCAGTCATCCCTAATGTGACATCTAGTCCTTGACCCTTCAGTATAATGAGGTCGGTACTAAACACTCTCCCGGCCAACTCAAGTGAGGCTTTACGAACAATCCGATCTACATCCACCCGGCCTTCAGGTGTACTAATCACATATGGTGCTTTCGTAGCCACCATAGTTAGCATCACCTTCTTAACACAAGTGGAGCTTATGAAATCATGCGATGCTCTAGAATCGAACAGAATAATAATAGGATGTTCATTGAGGAAGAACGTACCTACTAGCACTTCTTCTCCCGTGGGAATCTCCTCCACGGTGGTGTAGTTGACATGACCCGCCCGTGGTGTAGGACCCTTCTTATGGCCCCTCTGCTGATTGACAATGGGTGCCAGAGCTCGCGGTGAGTTGCTTTGCTTGGGCAGGTGGCATTCTCAAGCAAAGTGGCCCATCTTCCCGCAGTTGAAGCAGGGAAAGTTGCTAGCGGGAAACTGCTATGGTGGCCTGATGGCAGCCTGCGGCGGCGGTGGAGTAGGGGCATGGTTGAACTGTTGTTGCGGCTATTGCGGCTGGAATTGCTGCGGTTGGAATTGTGGGCGATTGCACCAATTCTGCTGCTATTGTGGTCGACGCAGCTGACCCCCAGGTGGGGTATACACCATGCGGTACTTGGGAGGAGCACCGCTAGAACTACCACTGCCAGCGGATCCAGACATCATCCTCTTTCTCTTTTTGTCATCGGCCTCAGCAACGACCTTCATCATCCTCTCTTGGTCGATGGCTGCACTTGCCAATTCGTTGTACGACAAGCTGGTGAACTGTACTAGGCACTCCTGCAGGTGGATGGTGAGCCCTACACGGTATAGCCTGGCCTTTTTCTCATCCGTGTCGATGTGGTATGACCCGTACTGAGCAAGAGTGCTAAACTACCTCATGTAGTTGAACACATTGTGGATCCCTTGCTCAAGGTCTAGGAACTCCTTCAGCTTGCTGCGGAGCAAACGCACATATAGGTGATGTGCATGAAAGGCAGTACGAAATTCACCTCATGGAACATGGTGATCAGCAGGTAGGGTGGTGATGTAGGAAGCCCACCATGTTCCAGCTGTGCCTCTGAGCTGCTGCATAGCGTACAAACTCTTTTGGTACTCTGTACAGTGAAGTAGCTCAAACCTAGACTCTGTGGTGCGGAGCCAGCTGTCTTCCTCTAAGGGGTTGATCGCATCGGCAAAGACTGGAGGGTCAGTCGCCAGAAAATCCGAATACGAAGAATCCCTATCTTTGTGTTGGGGTTGATGGTGCTCGGCCTCACAACGCTCATCATTCTCAATTAGCCTCCTCATCAAGTCATTCTGAGTGGCTAGTAGTTGCTCTAGGCTGACAGATGGTCGAGGTGGTGGAGGTGGGGCATTGCCATGTGGGACTTGACCACGCCCATGTCTGGTAGATCCCTCAGGGATGTCGAGGCTCAGCTCCTCGGATGTCCTTGTACGCACCACCTGCCATATTGAGCTTTGCATCATTAGATATTTGTATATGTCCAGAAGAATATGATGAAATCCTTGCATAAGGTAAACACAACAAAATAGAAGACAATTGTATTTACAAAAGGTAAGCATCCATTTATTCATAAGCTTGGTTATCATACACAAGGTTACATTATGTGTTACATGTCATTTGTACAAGTGGTCAAGATGGAACCCACCTATCAAAAACAAAATGGGCATGAGAACCTTGTTCTCACGTCGTGGGTCACATTTGAGGTTACAAGCTATCAAGCTACTTGCTAGACTAACCCAATCCACTCAAAATTGTCTCCTCGCATCCTACAGTGACGAGACCTAGTCCTCATTGATGCCTAACATGGCATCGATCTCCTCGGGGTCTGCAGGCTCGTGTGGCACCTGCACCAAAAGCTCCAACAGTTGTTGCTCAAGGTTGGCAATCATCTCCGTCCTCTCCTCATGCTCAAGGTGGATAATCCTGTGGGTACGGGTCTCTACCTCCTTCTGGGTGATGTCGAGCAGCATACGGGTATGGTTCCATCCATGCTCGGCATTACTAAGGCGACGGTAAACCTCCTATAGCTCACAGTCCTGCTCTAAAGGTGGACATGCACCGCTACAGAGGATGGAGCGTGATAGGCAGTGCGACGGTAGCGGCGAGGCGGTCCTCGCACAGGGAGGTGAGAGCAATGTGCGCCATCATCTCAACATTGGTGTTGGGCTCACTGCCAATGACGGACCCAGATCATGGCTCCGCAGGGTCGAAGGGTATCGTCACACTAACCTCGCACATGTCCAAGTTGTGGACCCTGGACAGTCGACAATGGTAGACCAGAGCGAACCCGTCGTAGCCAAGACGGATGAATGCATCGTATAGCAGAGTCTCCCGTTGTTGGCAAGGTAGAAGTGAGGGTAATCATTTAGCTCCATCTGAAATGTAGACATAAAAAAATGTCACTAACCCCATACCAATAGCTCAGTAAGCAAATACAGAAATCTGTATAAAAGCGAACAACAGTAAGTAAAAAGTAAAAACGGAACTGCTCCCGAAGGATTTTGTTCCAGAGTTGAACACCAAAAACTTGGGAAACTCTACCATATTTCTAACCATTACTCATATGACTATGTCCGCTAAACAGTTTATAAGCTACGGAATTTTGAAGATCGACGTCGCTGCTGAATTCTGCTCCTGGGTAGAACAGCGGCAGAACGGATCTTCAATTTCCAGTCTCGGATTGCCTGAAACTCCTGAGGTTCCAAATACTGTTTTGGAAGATAACTCACTCAGCTTTCTGATGGTCCATCAAACGGCTCAAACCGGTTAGCGATTTGCGAGTTACGGCAGTTAGAAACTCGATCGGTCGCTAAAACAATATTTCTGACAGATCATACATTCCTGTATAAAACAAGTTCTTGGCAAAATTTCACCATGACCTCCCAAAAAACTTCGTATATGAAAAGGTCATTAATGAACTCAGCTTTCCATTGGTTACTGACATGACTCATTTCAACATACAATTTGGTCATTACAGTATTTTGAATTCCTGTTTCAGTTCTGGACACGTTATGGATAGATTGGACTGCAGGTGCTCGGTCAGGTTTTTGGGCCAAAAGGTGGGTGAGAGTTGCTAGGGTCTGAATACCACTTATGGATGAGTCTAAGTCAGCTTTCCGATGCCAACTAAAATGCATGTTTCTGATAACCATAGCAACGGTTACAGCCGTTTAAACACAGCCATGTGCAGAGTTTGTCAATTACTGAAATTCTGCTTAGAGGGGTCTTGAGGGCTTGCCACGGGTCCGGGTAGTGAAACTTACTTCGTTTTGAGCTTGCTTTGTTAAGTTTATTGATTAGGTGACTTGATGATGCATCTCGTCCTAATCGTCCTCACCAAAAAGAAAAGAAACGGTCTGCTACTGCAGATCATTCGGGTACGGTGGAAAAAGATCTCGACAAACATTTCTACCATTCTAACAAAAGTCAGTGTACCTGCAGAAACTGGATAAATCATCCCTATCATGGGCTTTTCACTAACATCCTCAGATAATGGGTTTTTCACTAACATCCCCCTAGCGGACTTTTCACTAACAAGTTCTTACATGTAAACATAAACAATAAAATAATTCTCATAAACAGAAAAGAAACATACGCAAGTCCTAGTAGTTATACTAAACCCACAAACAACAAAATAAGTCCATAAACAACAAAATAAGGTTAACACATCAAAAATCACTTCATACCTTCATTGATGCAATTCCGGAGAGGTATATGAATAGCTTGCCACCTTAAGAGACTACTATAGTCCTTATATGGGCTAAACGATCCTCACCGACAAAGCGTAGTTGTAATTTTTAGCTACTAGTGTGTTGCCTCAAGTTTACACTGGTACCAACTGTGACAGAACCATCTCAGGGAGGGGTTCGTCGACCAGGATCATCTTGAGCGATTCTCGGTGAAGGCCAAAAACAATTGTTGCAAAGAGTCTAGTTCAGAACAGAGGGAGTATTACGAAACAAATGTTGCCAAAAACATATTCAAGTAAATTCGCCTGGTAGCATGCTACCAATGTGGTCAACAAATTAGTATAAGCTTACACAGAAGTTTATTTGTTGCAAGGATTAGCCTTTATCTAATCAGTGGTCCATCAGTGAGCAGACAATTGTCTTCACTCGTAATGATTATTTAACCTATCTTAAGAAGCCTCCGAAATAAATAAACTGCCACCATGTGCGAACTGGCTATGAAGAATGTTTCCCAGATCACCCTAAGCAACCCAAAATTGTCGGCACAAAAAAAAACTTCACAAGTCGTGGCACTCTAGGTTTTCTTCGACTTGTTCTTCGACTCCAACGAAGTCCCTAATCCTACGGGCGCGTTACTGGTGGACTTGGCAGATGGCCCCTTCATATCTGCATCCTTCGATTCACCTGTAGTGTCATTCGAAGCAGATCCATTGCTCACCCCACCTTCAGATGCTGGTTTTTGTGCGTTCGAAGAAGCAGCAGCAGTAGCAGGTGCCGAAGCAGCTGAGCTGATAAGATTGAAAATGTGATCTAGCTCAGATGTGTTATTAGTAGGCCCATTACGCACACTGAGACCTCTCGCCGCAGCTTTCTTCCGAGCTACTGCAGTTGCTCTAGCAGCTCGTTCATCAACTCCTCTTACTCGAGGAACACCTCCAACTACCGCAGCATTTAGTGATCTGTTGACATTTGTTGAACCATCACCTGATTGGATCATAGCAACCTTCATCGCTTGTAAAAATGCAGGATTGGCCTGTCAAATCAAAATATAAGAAACAGATACCACCAAGAACTACATATGAATATTTACAAAACATTTATTGGGATTGACAGTTATTTCAAGTGACCCAAAAAAGCTTTTGGCGCAAGCTATTATGCAAAAAAAATACTAAATACTTGTCACCGGCTATTGAACTAGCCGGTGAAAAGTATTTCGGAGGGAGTGCAACATTGCATGAACTGGATCAGAAAATACTTGTCTAGCAGTGAACTCTTATCTGGCACATTGCCATTCTGACAAGCAATTAAAATAGTTTAGGGCCTAACAGGAATGCCTGTAATAATTACCTTCAAGAAATCAATAGCAGTGGGAGATGGATTAGTTCCCTGGCCTTTTTGCTTCTGTGCAGACAACGATAAAAGATGATTGAGCATGCAAGGAAGAAATTGTGGAGAGAAGACAAGACAGTTTTTTTCTGCATTTCTTATTAGGAAAGGCAAGGCAATCTCAAAGGCCAAGTGAGAGTCAACAAGCAAATTCCTTGTGCCGTTAAGACAACAAATATATTTCATTTTTTAACTTGAATTCTTGTCCAATCAACTGGGCATATAACCACAACTGATAGCTCTTCTGAACACATACTCTTGCAAGTTTTTGACAAGTGGTAATGAAATTT
This sequence comes from Sporobolus alterniflorus, assembly GCA_008808055.3. Classification (NCBI taxonomy): domain Eukaryota; kingdom Viridiplantae; phylum Streptophyta; class Magnoliopsida; order Poales; family Poaceae; genus Sporobolus; species Sporobolus alterniflorus. The sequence goes on from VSTD030004901.1 coordinate 9,980, forward strand.
CTAATTGACAACTACAGAAATGGTACCTGCTGTTCTCGATGCTTAAATGTATTCAACCAATTTTCTG